>CAUOFW020006099.1:0-25049 GCA_963454935.2 Ilex paraguariensis | reverse complement strand
CAAGAAAGACCCAAAGATTTTAAAATAGTCATTGTTGATGTGCAACATCTAAGATTGTGGCTTGGAATGCCCGGTTTTAAAAATATTGACATTTACATGTGTTATGGGAACCGGTAAGGACTCGGGGTGATGTGCATAAGTGAGTATCATCTTATTTCATGGCATGACATAATGACTCATATCATGAAGATGTATGTTCTTGGTTGGAATGCTTTGGGGTTTGTTAAATTGTGCATGTGAATATTTCATATGCATTTAGGTTGGGGAGTAACCTCTTTAGGAGATACCCTATTAAATGTCACTCACTCTTTATGGAACAATATTTTAGGTGCGGGGTTACACTGATGAACGGCTCGCATTCGGGCTCTCAATGATGAAGAAAATCTGAGATGTTGCTTTATCCCATGTTTTTGTAAAACTATTGAAAAAAATGTAGTTTTTAGCATGTAATTATATGAAAATGATTGTAATCGAACTTGTACGAACTATGTTTTATGTGAAAACTTCACCATACATGTGTTGGGTTGATATGAAGTGGGTTGGAAAGAATTGGAATTGAAAAAGGATGAAAATGGGCAAAAATAGGCAAAACATACCGATAGAACTTTGATAAATCTACTGGTAGAACTTTTCCAGCAGACAAAACCTACCGGTAGGACAATGACAAACCTACCAGTATGTTTTCCAAAAATCTCAAATTTTAAGAATGTTTTCTAGTGCTTTTGGGCTTTATGTCCTTTTATTCAAATGATGTAAATGGATATTAAATGAGGATAAATTGTGGTATATTGGATTTCGGATGGGTCATGTGATTGAAGTGTACACAGGTTGTGCATTTGAGAGTGCCTGATACAAGGGAGACTCTGCCCAAACTTTGTATTTTTGTGATCCCGGTAAAGGGGATATTGTGCCGTGGTGTCGAGTTATGCGACATTCACTGGTATTTCTGCGGGTTGATGGGTGATCAACGAGTTGACAAAGGACCCCGGTTTTAGGGGTGTCACACAAAATTTTGGTGATTTTTCCATCAAGTATTGTATGTTTTAAAGTATGAGAGTATAGTGGGACACTCCCCCGTAGGATGCTCCAACAAAACACATATCTCACAAACTTGTTATGTAGGAGACATAGTAGTGACCTGATTAAAATTCCTCATCTCCAAATCTTCAAGCTTTCAAGACAAGGCCGTCATCTTGGCTCGAAGGTCATTGTCCTCTCTCAACACTAATTTTTCCCCATGGAAAATGATAGCCTTATTTTCCAAACTTCCAGGTGAGGCCGAGTCTTACATCTAGGAACTCTCAGGTAAAGTGTCAATGAACTTAAAAGCCTCATCAGGACTTTTTCCCATAAATTCTACTTGAGACATCATCTCAATAAATTGACGCAATGGGGTACATAGAGCATCATAGAAAAATCCTACCAAAGTCCAGTTTTCAAAACCATGGTGGGGGAAAGCATGGAGAAGATCTTTGAATCTCTCCCGACATTGGTAAAAAAATTTTCCCTCTTTAATAGTAAAATTCATGATATGTATTTTCAGTGCAATGGTGCGATAAATTGGGAATTTTTTTTGAAAAACTACTTTTGTAGTGCATGTAAATTAGGCATGAAGTGGGGCTTCAAAATATTTTGCCACTATTTGGCTTTATCCTTCAGTTAAAACGGGAAAAGCTTCAGCTGGGCTAATTCAAAACTATCTTTAGAAGTCCCACATACCTCCTCAAATTCTTTCATATGTAATTAGGGATTATCGGCATTAAGGCCATCGAATTGAGGTAAAAGCTAGATTGTGTCAGGCTTAATCGCAAATATGATGAGGCACTACTCCTTGTAGGATGTAAATATTCCCTAAGAGTTCTGACTTGCTGATCAACCTCTTGAGCACGATTATTGTTCTGATCTCCCATATTAATACAAGTTCTACGCAAATCAAAAGTGGGGAAATGGACTGATTGGTGGGAACTAGATAGACCAACACAACCAACAAACTCTTTGAATAGGGATTTAACTTAATTAGATTCTGAGTTTTCAACACTAGACATCCAATGAAAAATTCAATATGAATGCTACTATACTAAAAATAATACAATAATAATAATAAAAACTAAGAATTATAATTTCAATTGTAAATCAAAAATAAACTACATAACGAAAAAAGTTACCAAAAAAAAAAGGATTTTTCCAAGCATCTCGTTGGTGAAGACGGATTCCTCATTTTATGCTTTTGAATTTATTTTTGATCACAGACAACAAAGCCAAAACCTTGCTTGATACTAAATAGGTGCACCCAAGTGCAGGTGATCAAGAAGTAATAAATACTCAGAAGTCCAAGGTCGTACCACATAGATAGAAAAAATTATAAAAGTAGATAAAGGAAGACCAGGTAAAAATTAATTTGGAGAGTTGAATAAATGTAAAAAAATTAATAGGAATTTATCAATAGGAAAAAAAACTCTTTAGTTTCGGGATCTAGATCTATTCATGTTCACCAAATATCTATGTTTTTACAATTAGAATTTATCTCAGTTGATTTCCAACATCAGTGTAGTCAACTAGAAGATTTAACATAGAAAACACAAGATTTGATTAATTTGAAAATAAAAATTGAGGAACTAGTTTTATGTAACTAGTAGGGAATCATAAGCAGTATTCATACTAAGAACTCATTCAGGTTAATGAATAAACAAATAATTGTACAGACCATAGAACTTTACTAAAAATCATTCAATAAATCTATAATTTCAGAAAAATATAACTTTAAAAAATAAGAAAAATAATTGCATAAAACATAAATATTTAATTCACATACTCTAACTAAAAAGTACAAAAGAGATTAGTCACAAGACAAGGTAGATCTCTCCAAACAAACATAATATAAAAAGTTGTGATCCAAGATGCTCTCTCAACATATGAGAGGCCCAATTTATACAAAATAGTGGAAGTATAGGTCAGAGGACGGGCTTCCAACAAACTTTAGAATTCTGACATTGGGCTTGATCGACTTTTAAAAAGCTGCGTTCGGATGGCACTCCTAAATACAGAGAGTGAAAAGTTACTAGAATTCGCAACGCTCAAGTCACATTCAAATAGTGTTGGCCACGTCCGGACGGTTGGTCTCCATATTGTCAAATTAGGTCCAGACGGTCTCTTAGGTGTCCTGACAAGAAAAACTCTCTAAAATTAGTTTTTCAAGGCTCACGTTTGGACGGTTTTAGTTTCATCCGGATGGTGCTTTTCGTCTACTTGTTTTGACTTTTGCCTGATCCAACAAGTAAACAATCTAATTTTGACCTTTCCAATCATTGCTCTTGGACAGTCCTATTTATTTAGGTCTCCTCGACTTTTATGCTCCAACAATCTAGGAATGGTTACGGATCATGCACGGGTATCCAATTTGCTTCAAATCAAAATCCATGCTCCAAATTATGATTTTGCCCTCTTAGTCTAATTTACTCTTCCTCATCAACCAATTCACCAAGTATATCCAATTTAACTTCAATTCACCAGTTTTACTTGGTAAATAGATTAACCACTAAAAATAAGGATTAAATTGAAAACTCAACTATCGATCACATATAGGCGTCAATAATACGCAATTAGTAATTAATTCAATATAATAAAACACTACTTTTGATGGCTAATCACCTACGTCCTCTCTTCCCCTCCACGTTGTTGCTTCATTTTCACTATCTTGATCTCCTTCAACGGTTGAACATCAAGCCCCTTGCAAACTTTGTGATCTTCAATAGATGAAGACATATCTTTACAATTTAAGCTCAATAGATACACTTTCAAGCTCACTCAATACTATAATATTATCCTCTCTTTACAATCAATAATCATTCAAATAAACTAATAGAGAGAGAAAATCATGTTAGGCCTTGTAGCCAAAATCTTAGTATAATGATCTTTACTCAATATGCATAGTGTTGGGATTTCTCACGATTTAAATCCACTAACAAACACACACAATCGAAGAACAAATCAAGAATATAAAGCAATAAGTAACAAGAAAGAACAAGACACAGATTTTACGTGGTTCGGCAATTTGCCTACGTCCACGAAGCTGCAGGGATTTCACTATTGAGAGAGTTGAATTACAGAGAGCGGCTGTACCATACACGATTAACCCTAATCACCAAAACAACAGGGTTTATATGTCCTACGCACTGGGCCGATAGGTTTATATGTCCTACGCACTAGTCTGCTTCTATGCGCTTCTGTCACTTCAACTACGATTTTGATCCTCAAAACTTTCGAATCTGACAATGCCTATTTCAAACAAAGTTGTAGGCCTTGACTTTACTTTCTAACCCCTATGGAATTAGGTCTTTTGGAAATTAGAGTACAAAGTTATATACCAAATACTACGAACATGTATGATTCTCCTAATTGTTATCATCTATGCATTACCTTCAACTTCCATGCTATTTTTCACATCGAAGACATTCAAATATGACATCACTTTTTCACACAAACTTGTAGATCTTGAAGTCTTTTTTTCAGCCCCACTTGAATCAAGTCAATTGGACACCCATGTCAAATGTTATTCCCATAATACCGAAACTATGCCAAATTGACTTATTTGAGTATTCCTCCTTCTTGGTTTACTTCTTGCACTCCTTTGCCTTAATCCTTAAATTCTTCTTTCAAAACAACATACTTATTTTCCTAACTTGAGTATGGATCATATAACTTTGATCATGAAGCTCTTTAACCTCTTCTCTTATAAGCATTAAAATTATGAGGGTGTTGCTTAAGCTTCTCATGCCAATTCATCTACTTTTTCATATTCAATCGATGACTTTAGTGATGCTCATTACTTTCATTCATGTTTTAGTAGCTTCTCATCTTCAATCAACCTATTTAGTCATGCTCACTCTCGTCATTTCTTTGCATCTTCCATCATTCAATTAAGCATTCAACTTATGCATATTTTCTCCTTTGGTTCTTCATACCTAATGTAGCACATTGCTCATCCAAAATTTCTCATTAATCCTATGTAACACTTTAAAACCAAACTCACAGAACAATGATTTGTAATACAAGAGTATTTTTTATCATCAAAACCTTTCTTAACCAAGCATAGAGTCTATAATATTCCTTTTAGAAGCAAGATACTAAGCCAAGTGAAGAAAACACCTTCAACCAAATATGGACCTTCTACTAGTAACAGTTATCATTTAGGAAAAGGTAGAGAAGTACAAGTAGAGTTAAGAAGAAGAAAAAGACCAAGAGTAGAAAAGAATTTAGGATAAGGATTTTTCACTTTTTCTAGTAGAAGGTGAGCCTACATCTTACAAAGAAGCTATGGCCTCTTTAGATGCACCTTTTTTGAAGGAAGTTATCAACAGTGAAATTGAAGCAATCTTACAAAATAACACTTGGGAGATCGTATATCTTCCCCCTAGAAGCAAGGCGATAGGGTATAAGTGGGTTTCCAAGAAGAAATTAAAACCTAATGGAAGTATAGATAAACACAAAGCTAGATTGGTTTTCAAAGGACCTACACAAAAAAAGGAATAGACTATTTTGATACATACTCACTTGTGTCTAGTATCACTACTATCAGAATTTTGGTTGCCTTAACTTCTGTCCATAATTTAGTTATATATCAAATGGATGTCAAGGCTATTTTTCTAAATGGAGACTTAGATGAAAAAATATATATAGAACAACCCGAGGGTTTTAGTGAAAGGACAAGAACATAAGGTATGCAAGGTAGTAAAATCTTTATAAGGTCTCAATCAAGCACCTAAACAATGACATGAATAGTTTTCATAGGGTAATCTTAGAATATGGTTTTATAATAAATGAAAGTGAAAAATATTTATATTATAAGGAAAATATTGGAGGTTGTGTGATCTTATGTGTTTATGTGGATGATATTCTAATTTTTGGAACTGATTTGGAGATAGTTAAGAAGTTTAATATGAAAGATTTGGTAGAAGCTAATGTAATCTTGGGAATGAAAATAGAGAAAATAGCAAAAGAGTCTACCACATCCCTAGTGGTCCACACCATAGTTATCAAATCGTGTATTATCTCTTAGTGAATCTAACACCATAGAAAAAATGTTGAAGAAATTTAAATTTTATGATAATCAATCAATATTGACGCCATATGATCTTCATGTTCATTTGAAGAAAAATAAAGGAGAACAAATATTACTGATGAGCTCGAATTTGACTGAGCCAAGCCCACTTAAAATAAATCAAGAAAGCCCAAAGAAGAGCCCAACTGAACTTGGGTTGACCCATCAGGAGGAAATCCAAAAGGACATCAAGGACCCATGCCCAAAGGAGCCAAGAGGGCGGAGTCAAGGATCTCCCAAAGGGGGGGTGCCGCCCAAGAGTACCCCAAGGGGGGCACCGCCTATATGGTCTCCAAGTGGGCACCGCCCATGGCTTACCCTCTTATTATTCTTCCCTCTTTTCACTCCAATGCAAATCTAAGTCCAGTCCACTCCAAGTCCAAGCACAAGATCAAGATCAGTCCAGCTCAGGGTCATCCTCCAACGGAATAGGGACACGACCGAGAGAATATCGGGATACGAAGATCCAATCCTACTAAAATTGTACTTAACAAAATAGTAGAAACCCCCTTTCTCACATCACTGCCTCACCACCTTGGTGAACCTATATAATGTAAGTCATTTGCCTATAGAGGGCATGCCTTCATGACCTTGAGATCCCTACATATACTACACCTTTCTACACACATTACCCTCTCTCTCTATCTCCCTCTAAGCACTGTAATACTTATGGAGAATACTCTCTCTAGTGAATTTATTCATTAATAAAAGACTCAGGCCACCGCTGTCATTCTCGATAGTGGAGTAGGCCACCTTGCTGCGGTATAAGGGCTAGTTCTAGTACACATAGGATTCACTGTTTGAGAAAGGAGAGGGGCACTGCCAGATCCCGCTCCTAGGAAGCAACCTAGCCATCGGAGCAGACCTGTACCAAAAAGCGCTAGAGGCATCAGACCTCGCCCTCTTGGGAGGAGGAGAAGACACCACCCTAAAAATACAAGAGAGTCTCCACCATCGCTCTGTCAACAGGGCGCTTATAATTAGAGACAAGGTCAGTTAGTGACCAAACATCAGATAGGCATCACCCATAGCAAGACTCAAGGCGTCCTCCAAACACAGCAGTGCCCAAGACCTCATGGCATCTCCCAAGGCGCCTACCAGCTTCCAGGTGGCGCCTACAGCAACCTCCACCATTGCCCAAGGGAGGAAAAAAAAAGGGAGAAGGGCCAGTGCCCAAGAAAAGAAAGAAAAAAAAAAGAAATGGGTCATGGGAGGTGGCACTCAAGAAGAAAAGAAAGAAAAAAAAAAGAGAAGAAGGTGACACCCAACAAAAAGAAAGGAGAAAAAAAACAAAAAAAAAAAAAAGAGAAAGAGAAGGAGGCAGCGCCCAACAAGAAAGAAAGGAAAGAAAAAAAAAGAAAAAAAAAAGAGAAGGAGGCGGTGCCCAGATCAAAGGAAGAGAAGAAAATAAAAAAAAATAAGGAAAGGGGGCCAGAGCCCAAGCAAACAAACAAAAAATATATATTTCGACATCAAAAAATTTAGTGAATCCCCGAGGATGAAAGGATACCATGGGAAGCAAGAAAAATTCTGACTCACCCAAATACATGCCCATAACCCCTTCCTCTCGCAAAAAAGTCAGAGACTTGGGGCATGGGGGGTAAATGATGAGCCCGAATTTGACTGAGCCAAGCCCAATTTAAATAAACCAAGAAAGCTGAAAACAGAGACCAACTGAACTTGGGTCGACCCATCAAGAGGGAAATCCAAAAGGACATTAAGAGACCCATGCCCAAAGGAGCCAAGAGGCCAACGTTAAGGATCCCCCAAAGGGGGGCGCCGCCCAAGAGTACCCCAAGGGGGGTGCCGCCCATATGGTCTCCAAGTGGGCACCACCCATGGCTTGCCCTCCTATTCTTGTAAAACCTAGGAAAAATTTGAATATTTTTTTATTTTGAAAAAGGGCAAAATGATAATTTGTCACTATAATACAGATTTAAAATTCATATTTTTCTAGAGCTCGGATGATGCAACGGATCTCACCTTGAATTCGTATCACGAAGTCGAGCTGCCATGTTAATTTTCGTCAAATTCTGAGATAGTCGAATTTTGAAGGTTTACGAGACGATTTGGGTGACAAATGACTTTATAAACGTCCCCAAAAATGAAAATTATAAAATTTCCTTATAATTGAATAAAATTTCAAATGAAAATTATTTGGACTTAAACCGGGTTAAAATAAATCGTTTCGGGGTGAAAAACAGACCCAGAAGTAGTAAACGTGCGAAACAATGTGGATCGCACAATTAAAAATATAAATAGGGGTTAAATATCTAAAAAATCAGATATTTTCCACCCTTTTGCTGGCTGAGTTCAGACATTGAAGAGAGAAAATTGAGAGAAAAGAGAGAGTGAGAAGAGAGAAAATTCTTTTCCTACATATCTTTCTCCAATCCAAGGAGTTCCGTTAGTTGGAACTCATCGAACCCAGAACTAAAGTTGGTTTACAAGACGAGGGCTACGTCTACATACCAAGAATAAGGGATTTTACCGAAGATACAAGACGAGGATTTGGGAAATCAAAGCCTTGGAGTTATGGTGGTGTCCTAGGAGGCTTTCTACCTTCTATTTACGCTCCAAGAGGTAGGGTTCTCTCCTACTCTGGTTTATTTCTACTCTAGGTTGTCCATACGAAATGGGTAGATGTATATAATGACTTAGGACTTACCTAAAGTTATGGAAATTAGATAAAAGATTATAGACATGGCCTAGACCATTTCTAGTTTGATTTTAATATGTGGAAGTTATTATGTAATCCCCTGAAAATTGGGTTTATGTGAGCATGCTACATGTTTATAATGTGCCTTGTGATTTAAGTATGCTATGGACATGATTTATGAAGTAACATGTTTGTAAATTGTGTTGGATACAAATGTTAATATATGATAATTGATGTATTCACATTGTGATGATTTGTGGCATTTATATGCATGTGATATAAATTGTCATGGAACATGTGGGCATGTGATTTAATTGTTCATTTGGCATTATTGCATATTGGGCATGGTGTTGGCATCATATTCATGGGCTTTATGCATGAGTGTGGGTGTGTGGGTGCACAGTTTAAGCAAACACCACATATGGTGGTTGATGGTGGGCTCGGAAAGTGGGATTGAAGACTCTACTGAGTCGCGTGATTGCATGCATGGAAAACAACTTGTGTCGGGTACAGCAAGAAAGGCTAGACACTCCCTCGGGTGAAAAGCCCAGCTACTTGGTTCATACACTCCCCTGAGGTGAAATTTCAAAAAAGTGTAATGGTGTACGGAGCCAATTGGTGTGATTCCAGTATTCGATACCCAACAAAGATACATAGTTTTGTTATATAACTGGTTCATTTGATGGGAAACATCCAGAAATGAATTGATTTTTGTGAACAAATGAATTTTTTCAAAATGGTCTTTGAATGTATTTCATCAAGGACAAATGTTTTACACATGTGGGAGTCGGTGAAGACTCGGGTAAAGACGCATGAGTGAGTCTCAACTCATTTCATGGCATGACATGATAGAATTCCAATATAGAGTTGCATATTCTTGTTTGGAATGTTGTTGAGTATGACTGTTGTATATAAACATAGCATATGCACTTAAGTGGGGAGTAGCCTCTGTAGTAAATATTCTACTGGGCATTGACTCACCCTATATGGAAACACATATCAGGTGCGGGGCATATTCTGGAGGATGATACTCATTTGGGGCCTCAAGGGTGAAGAAAAATCGGTTTGTGGCTTTTGAAAACAAGTTTTGTGTAAAACTTTGATTTATATTCCATTTTGATATGTAATCGTGTAGATAGTTTGTAATAGAATTTGTAGATATCAAGTTTTATGTGATAAACATCATTATATATGTTTGAAATGATGTTGGGGTGGTTTGGAATGGATTGGACATGAAAAATAGGTGAAACGGACAAAACTGGGTAGAGTGTATCGGTAATGTGTATCAGTACCATATGGTCCAGAAGATAGAGCGTATCGGTACTGTCTATCCAAAGGGCAAACCGTACCAATATGCATTTTCCAGAAGGCAAATCGTACCGGTACGTAGTACTGGTACGCTTTCCCAAATTTTGAATTTTTTGTTAATATCCTTTTTCCAGGTCTTTGTGCTAGGTACCCTTTAGTACCAATGATACAAGTGGACCCTTAAATGGGGTCTATTGGGGTGTATTGAACCCCAGTTGGATAAAATGATTCAAGGAACATAGGTTACACGTGTGAGTTAAAATCCCGAACAAAGGGGATATTATTGACGTGATGCCAAAGTAGGCAACAATCACGGGTATTTCTGCAGGTTGACGGATGGTCAACGATTAATAAAGGACCCTTGATTTTAGGGGCGTCACAATTCCTTTTCCCGCTTTTCACTCCAATGCAAGTCTATGTCTAGTCCACTCCAAGTTCAAGCTCAAGATCAAGATCAGTCTAGTTCAGGATCATCCTCCGACGGAATAGAGATACGAGCGAGAAAATATCATAATACGGAGATTCAATCCTACTAAAATTGTATTTACCAAAATTGTAGAAACCCCATTTCTCACATCACCGCCTTGGTGAACCTATATAATGTAAGTCCTCTGCACATAGAGGGCATGCCTTAATGACCTTGAGATCCCTACACATACTATACCTTCCTACACACATTGCTCTCTCTCTCTCTCTTCCCCCCTCTATGCACTGTAATACTCCTGGAGAATACTCTCTCCAATGACTTCATTCATTAATAAAACACTCAGGCCACCATTGTCATTTCCTAGAGTGGAATAGGTCACCCGGACCAAACCACTATAAATCTCTGTGTTGTTTCTTTATTTAGTGTTTTATCATTAATTGCTTGTTCATTGCTCATTAACTGCACTCATTCATTTTCTTGACTGTTGATTTTGCACAACATCGATTTATGTATCATCAATTACAATTGAGGTACTCCCAAATGATAGGCATCATTGGTACTTTCTATCCAAAGGGCAAACCGTACCGATATGCATTTTCCAGAAGGTAAATCGTACCGGTACGTAGTACTGGTACGCTTTCCCAAATTTTGAATTTTTTGTTAATATCCTTTTTCCAGGTCTTTGTGCTAGGTACCCTTTAGTACCAATGATACCAGTGGACCCTTAAATGGGGTCTGTTGGGGTGTATTGAACCCCAGTTGGATAAAATGATTCAAGGAACATAGGTTACATGTGTGAGTTAAAATCCCGAACAAAGGGGATATTATTGACGTGATGCCAAAGTAGGCAACAATCACGGGTATTTCTGCAGGTTGACGGATGGTCAACGATTAATAAAGGACCCCTGATTTTAGGGGCGTCACAATTCCTTTCCCCCCTTTTCACTCCAATGCAAGTCTATGTCTAGTCCACTCCAAGTTCAAGCTCAAGATCAGGATCAGTCTAGCTCAGGATCATCCTCCGACGGAATAGAGATACGAGCGAGAAAATATCAGAATACAGAGATTCAATCCAACTAAAATTGTATTTACCAAAATTGTAGAAACCTCATTTCTCACATCACCGCCTTGGTGAACCTATATAATGTAAGTCCTCTGCACATAGAGGGCATGCCTTCATGACCTTGAGATCCCTACACATACTATACCTTCCTACACACATTACTCTCTCTCTCTCTTCCCCCTTTTATGCACTGTAATACTCCTGGAGAATACTCTCTCCAATGACTTCATTCATTAATAAAACACTCAGGCCACCATTGTCGTTTCCTAGAGTGGAGTAGGTCACCTGGACCAAACCACTATAAATCTCTGTGTTGTTTCTTTATTTATTGTTTTATTATTAATTGCTTGTTCATTGCTCATTAACTGCACTCGTTCATATTCTTGACTGTTGATTTTGCACAACACCGATTTGTGTATCATCAATTACAATTGAAGTACTCTCAAATGATAGGCATCATTGGTACTGTCTATCCAGAGGGCAAACCGTACCGATATGCATTTTCCAGAAGGTAAATCGTACCGGTACGTAGTACTGGTACGCTTTCCCAAATTTTGAATTTTTTGTTAATATCCTTTTTCCAGGTCTTTGTGCTAGGTACCCTTTAGTACCAATGATACAAGTGGACCCTTAAATGGGGTCTATTGGGGTGTATTGAACCCCAGTTGGATAAAATGATTCAAGGAACATAGGTTACACGTGTGAGTTAAAATCCCGAACAAAGGGGATATTATTGACGTGATGCCAAAGTAGGCAACAATCACGGGTATTTCTGCAGGTTGACGGATGGTCAACGATTAATAAAGGACCCCTGATTTTAGGGGCGTCACAATTCCTTTTCCCCCTTTTCACTCCAATGCAAGTCTATGTCTAGTCCACTCGAAGTTCAAGCTCAAGATCAGGATCAGTCTAGCTCAGGATCATCCTCCGACGGAATAGAGATACGAGCGAGAAAATATCAGAATACGGAGATTCAATCCTACTAAAATTGTATTTACCAAAATTGTAGAAACCCCATTTCTCACATCACCGCCATGGTGAACCTATATAATGTATGTCCTCTGCACATAGAGGGCATGCCTTCATGACCTTGAGATCCCTACACATACTATACCTTCCTACACACATTGCTCTCTCTCTCTCTCTTCCCCCCTCCATGCACTGTAATACTCCTGGAGAATACTCTCTCCAATGACTTCATTCATTAATAAAACACTCAGGCCACCATTGTCGTTTCCTAGAGTGGAGTAGGTCACCCGGACCAAACCACTATAAATCTCTGTGTTGTTTATTTATTTATTGTTTTATTATTAATTGCTTGTTCATTGCTCATTAACTGCACTCGTTCATATTCTTGACTGTTGATTTTGCACAACACCGATTTGTGTATCATCAATTACAATTGAAGTACTCCCAAATGATAGGCATCATTGGTACTGTCTATCCAGAGGGCAAACCGTACCGATATGCATTTTCCAGAAGGTAAATCGTACCGGTACGTAGTACTGGTACGCTTTCCCAAATTTTGAATTTTTTGTTAATATCCTTTTTCCAGGTCTTTGTTCTATGTACCCTTTAGTACCAATGATACAAGTGGACCCTTAAATGGGGTCTATTTGGGTGTATTGAACCCCAGTTGGATAAAATGATTCAAGGAACATAGGTTACATGTGTGAGTTAAAATCCCGAACAAAGGGGATATTATTGACGTGATGCCAAAGTAGGCAACAATCACGGGTATTTCTGCAGGTTGACGGATGGTCAACGATTAATAAAGGACCCCTGATTTTAGGGGCGTCACAATTCCTTTTCCACCTTTTCACTCCAATGCAAGTCTATGTCTAGTCCACTCCAAGTTCAAGCTCAAGATCAGGATCAGTCTAGCTCAGGATCATCCTCCGACGGAATAGAGATACGAGCGAGAAAATATCAGAATACGGAGATTCAATCCTACTAAAATTGTATTTACCAAAATTGTAGAAACCTCATTTCTCACATCACCGCCTTGGTGAACCTATATAATGTAAGTGCTCTGCACATAGAGGGCATGCCTTCATGACCTTGAGATCCCTACACATACTATACATTCCTACACACATTACTCTCTCTCTCTCTTCCCCTTTTATGCACTGTAATACTCCTGGAGAATACTCTCTCCAATGACTTCATTCATTAATAAAACACTCAGGCCACCATTGTCGTTTCCTAGAGTGGAGTAGTTCACCTGGACCAAACCACTATAAATCTCTGTGTTGTTTCTTTATTTATTGTTTTATTATTAATTGCTTGTTCATTGCTCATTAACTGCACTCGTTCATATTCTTGACTGTTGATTTTGCACAACACCGATTTGTGTATCATCAATTACAATTGAAGTACTCTCAAATGATAGGCATCATTGGTACTGTCTATCCAGAGGGCAAACCGTACCTATATGCATTTTCCAGAAGGTAAATCGTACCGGTACGTAGTACTGGTACGCTTTCCCAAATTTTGAATTTTTTGTTAATATCCTTTTTCCAGGTCTTTGTGCTAGGTACCCTTTAGTACCAATGATACAAGTGGACCCTTAAATGGGGTCTATTGGGGTGTATTGAACCCCAGTTGGATAAAATGATTCAAGGAACATAGGTTACAGGTGTGAGTTAAAATCCCGAACAAAGGGGATATTATTGACGTGATGCCAAAGTAGGCAACAATCACGGGTATTTCTGCAGGTTGACGGATGGTCAACGATTAATAAAGGACCCCTGATTTTAGGGGCGTCACAATTCCTTTTCCCCCTTTTCACTCCAATGCAAGTCTATGTCTAGTCCACTCCAAGTTCAAGCTCAAGATCAGGATCAGTCTAGTTCAGGATCATCCTCCGACGGAATAGAGATACGAGCGAGAAAATATCAGAATACGGAGATTCAATCCTACTAAAATTGTATTTACCAAAATTGTAGAAACCCCATTTCTCACATCACCGCCTTGGTGAACCTATATAGTGTAAGTCCTCTGCACATAGAGGGCATGCCTTCATGACCTTGAGATCCCTACACATACTATACCTTCCTACACACATTGCACTCTCTCTCTCTCTCCCCCCCTCTATGCACTGTAATACTCTTGGAGAATACTCTCTCCAATGACTTCATTCATTAATAAAACACTCAGGCCACCATTGTCGTTTCCTAGAGTGGAGTAGGTCACCCGGACCAAACCACTATAAATCTCTGTGTTGTTTCTTTATTTATTGTTTTATCATTAATTGCTTGTTCATTGCTCATTAACTGCACTCGTTCATATTCTTGACTGTTGATTTTGCACAACACCGATTTGTGAATCATCAATTACAATTGAAGCACTCGCAAATGATAGGATATCTATTATACTTAACCAATAAGTATAGACCAGAAGATTAAGTCGATAAACACAAAATCCTAGTAAAGAGCATTGGACTACTTTAGAAGGAGTCTTTAAATATCCTAGAGGAACTCTAGATTACTATCTACACTATAAAGAATTTTGAAGTGTAATTGAGGGTTTTAGTAATGCAACATTTTTTTGTTCATGTGCAAGTAATAAACCCATTAATTCTTGCACAAACTAAGTAGTAAGATCTTTCGTTTCTTCAATCGCATACAACATAATCATATCTCTCAGACAAATTAATCAATAATTTTTTTACAATTTTCTGATCAGTCATATCTTCTCCATATGATCTCATTTTATTAAAAATTTTCATGACGCTTAAAAAATAATCTGGCATACCTTTAGAATCCTTCATCTTGAGATTTTCTAATTATCTTCTCAAATATTGAAATTTGGTGTTTGTTACTTTTTTATCTCCTTTGAATTGTTTTGTAAAATTTCCAATGCTTTTTTTTGGCTTTGGTGGCTCCAATAATTCATGAAAAAATTGATTCACGTACAACTTGTTAAATGAAGAGAAGTGCTTTAGCATGCTTTGTGTGGTTGTCGTTGCGGTCAGCTTGATCTTAGAATTTCATTTAACCATCTTCGGTGATGTCCTAAAGATTTTTGGACATCGCCAAAATTTTCATTTTGATTTTCTAAATATCATAATTGTCACCGATAAATACCATTATCATGTGTTTTGAAAAATTAGTTGCTCATTATTTGGACGTCTTTGAAAAAATTGAACAAAAAAAAAATAATCTTACCTGCCCTGATACAAAAATATGATGAGTATTTTGTCGAAAGATAGACAAAATGCACAAATATGATGTGGTTGAGTTACTACCGTAAGTTCACAGTCCCACAAATAAGAAGAAAACTTTTTTTTTTTTAATGGCTCAAGGCTTGATTGCTTCGGGTGATTGGCCTTGAATTGGAATACATAATATAAATGGATACACATACATATAGGCATACTTCACGGTTGAAGTTTCCCATAAATTCAAAACTACTTTGTGGAAGCATTAAATGAAATACTGAAGATAGAAAATAAATAGTGAGGATATAGTCTTAGTCCCCTATACTCCAACATCGAACAACAATATTTATCTTTTGATATTTGACTTTGTGCCAAATGCATTAGGCTTTCAACAGTAGTGGCATGTAACTCTCTTTACTACGAGTAAATATTGAATTCAACGATGATATCATGTCACTATTAATGGTATAGTATCACCAATTAATAATAAAACCCTAAGTGGATAAGGTGAACCCCACTTGAACTTACAAGTAGGAAGAGTGGGAAGTTACTTGCTTAAATGACAAGTTTGTTATTAATTTTTGTGGGTTCCATTTACTTATTTCGTTTAATACTACCATGTTCCCCTCCCTATTTCTTAGTCCTCCAAAGTAATCTTTTATTTATTTGTAGCTAAAATCTTTGGATTATTCTTTCTTGGCTATCAGGGGCGGAGCCAAAAAATTTCTTCTAAGTAGGCACTTTAACTACAAGTTGTGACACACCTAAAACTGGGAGTCCCGTTGACCACCAGTCAACCTGCGGAAATATCCGTGATTGTTGCCCACTCCAGCATCACATCAATAACATCTCTTTGTCCGGGATTTTAACTCACACGTGTCACCCTTATTCTTTTAATCATTTAATCCAACCAGGGTTCAACACACCCCAATATATCCCATTTAAGGTCCATTTGTATCATTGAAATTTAGGAAACTAAAGTCCAAAGGTACAACAAAAGAATTTTTAAATTTCAGAACTTGGAAGAATGTACCGATACAGTTTGCCTTCTGGAAAATGCGTACCGGTACGACTTTCTTTCTGAACCAGACTGTATCGGTACGCTCTGTCTTATGGACCATACAGTACCGGTACACTCTGTCCAATTTTGCCTTTTTCACCTGTTTTCCATTTCCAATCCAATATTAACCATTCCAACATCACCTCAAACATACATAATGATGTTTATCGCATAAAACTTGATATCTACAAGTTCTATTAGAAACTATTTACACTATTACATATCAAAATGAAATAATAACCGTAGTTTTACACAAAACTTGATTTCATAAGTCACATGCCGGCTTTTCCTCACCCTCAAGGCCCCGGATGTGTATCATCCACCGGCGTATACCCCGCACCTGAAATGTTTCCCGTATAGGGTGAGTCAACGCCCAGTAGAATATTTCCTACAGAGGCTACTCCCCTCCTAGATGCATATGAAATATGCACATGCAACCAATCACAATCCAAAATCCATTCCAATGCAAGAATATGTAATTCATGTTGGAATATACCATGTCATGCCATGATTGAAATGAGATTCATTCACGCACATCAACCCGAGCCCTCACTGGCTCTCAGCACACTATGCAATGCAAGTGTAAAACCTTTATCATTGATGAAATACGTCTAATGATCATTTTTGAAATACCAACTATATGTTTATAAAGCCATTTCATTCATGGATGTTTCCCATCAAATGAAAACTTTGTATTACAAAATCATGTGTCTTTGTTGGGTATCGAATTTCAGAATCACACCGACTGGCCCCGTACGCAATTACACTTTTCTGGAATTTCACCACAGAGAAGTGTATGAACCAAGTAGTCGGGTCTTGTACCCGAGGGAGAGTCTAGCCCTTCTTGCTATACCCGACACAAGTTTTTCTCATGCAACATGCGACTCCATGGGATCTTTGATCCAACATCTCCGAGTCTACCTATCAATCACCAAGAGTGGTATTGATTAAATCATGCATACACACTCACACTCATGCCTAAGCCCATGAATGTGATGCAACCTCATGCCCAAAATGAAATGATGCCAAATGAGCAATTCAACCACATATGTCATGGTAATTTATACCAATTGCATATAATTATCAAAAATCAACATGATACTAATATATTAACAACATATGCTATCAATCAACAATTCACAAGCTTGTTATACATAATCCATGCTATAACAACTAATTTTTTTCACTTAAGCATTTAGCAAAACACCTTAAGGCTCAATTCATCTTATCACACAAGAATTTCCACATCATTCACAAGGCATAAGATAAAACATATAGCATGCCCAAAATATCAAATTTCAAGGGATTGCACAAGTATTTCCCCAATACCAAACTTTTTTAGGATTTGGTCAAGGCCAATTCCATCCCCGTTTCCTCATTTCCATAACCATAGTCGAGTGACCTAGGTTATCCTACACCCTTAGCCCATTCATAATACACCCTAGGTAAGAAAATGAAGCAAAATAGGAGAAAACCTACCTATTGGAGCGTAGATTAAAGTGTAGAGACTTCAAGAACACCAAACTACTCCCAAAACTTTGATTTTCCAAATCTTCCCTTTTGGATCTTCGGTGAAATCTCTCGCTCTTGGTACATATGCGTTGCCCTCGTCGCGTAGACCAACTTTAACTCTTGGTCCAATAGAACTTAAAAAATCAGAGGGAGAAAGGTAGAATTTCTATTTTCTCTCTTCACACGCCTGAACTTCGCCGGCCAAGGGTGAGAAATATCTGATTTTTCAGATATTTTGCCCTATATTCACCAAAAAAATGAGCCGCTGCTTTGCACTATCTTCCCCAGCAGCCTTGGGGAGTGTGCCATAAAGTGGTTCGATAGCTTACCAAAGGGAACGATTGACAGGTGGTCTCAATTAGCCAAGCAGTTCACCGCTCGATTCATCATGAGCAAAAAACATCCAAAGGATGTTGGGGCTCTACTGACGCTGAAAATGAAGAGTAATGAAAGCTTGCGAGAGTATGCACATCCCTATTGGGAGACTATGAATGAAGTTAAAGGATGCAATCCAGATATTGCATTTGCATCCTTCAAGATCAACTTGCCGAAAGAAAACCCTTTATACCCGCTCACAAGGAGACCTGTTATTAACTTAGAAGAATTGATGGCAAGGATTAAAAAGTATGCCAAGGTTGATGACGCCTTATCCAGGAAAGTGGTTAAGGAATATCCGAGCAGGAGATAGCTCGGTAGAGACAAGCAAACCGAGCCGAACAGAGAAGGAGGACAGAAATATGAGAAGGATGGATATCCCTAGAAATCCCCTTTTTCTGGGGGTGAACACATTGTTCAAGGAACCAATTTATAAAATTTTAAGTCAGATCAAAGGAAAGTTGTTCTTCAAATGGCCGAACAAGTTAGTAAGTGATCCATCTAAAAGGAATCCAAACTTTAGGTGCTCGTATTACAGGGATATTGGACACATGATTGAGAATGATCGATCTCTCAAGTAACATCTGGAGGAGTTAGCCCAGGATGGACACATCACAGAGTTCATTGAAAGTGAGCAAAAAACAAATGGGGGGAGTACCGAGCTAAAAGGGGACCACAACACTCCAACTAGGGTAATTGATGTGATCCATGATGTCACCAATCCTCAGATATCCACAAACAACGCTGCTCGGGCTTATATTCAAAAAGCTGCCAAAGAGAGAGAAGTGTATGAGTTAAGAATGACCCCGGAGGTCGCTAATAAAAGAATCAAGATAGAGGATACTGCTGAACCAATCTATTTCATCGAGCAGGACTTGGTCAGTGTTCACCAACCGCACAACGACACTCTGGTTGTCACACTTTAGATTGTGAATTTGACGTGAGAAGGGTCCTGATTGATCTGGGGAGTTTGTCAGAAATCATGTATATGGATCTGTTCGAAAAGCTCAGTCTCAAGAAAGAGGACCTCAAGCCCTCAAATACTCCAGTTATCAGCTTCAGTGGAAAAACAGTCCTTCCTAAGGGGAAGATCACGTTGCCTGTAAAGACAAGACCAGTTTGTGTCATGAACGAGTTCTTGGTAGTGGATATAGTCTCAGCATACAACGCAATAATGGGGTGCACTTGGCTGCACGAGATGAAGGTAGTACCATCAAATACTGAGGTTCCCTTCATCTGATGGAGTGGTAAATATCCGAGGGGACCAGGTCAGTTTCAGAACTTGCTTGTTGGCATCTATCAAATCTAAGGACAAGGCAAAGCACTAAGAAAACTGCTATATGGCATAACAGAAGAAATAGCAATCAACCTCAGACAGCTCGATTGACCTTACCGATCAAGCTTTCAAAATAGTCCTAAAGTACCTTTAGGCGAGAAAAGGGAGGCTACAGACCGAACAGTTGAAGACTTGACTAAAGTACCTCTAGACAATGATGATGATTAGGAAAAATATTTTTTGTTAGGAATAGCTCTTAGTTATGAACAAAGGATAGAGCTCGTCACACTGCTGAAAGAATACGCCGATGTGTTTGCCTAGAATACGATCGACATGCTCGGCGTACCACCAGAAGTGGCATGTCATCACTTAAATATAGACCCGAGCTACAAGCCAGTCAAACAAAAGCTTCGGTAGTCGGCTACACAACATCAAGAAGCAGTGAAAGAGGAAGTGGCTCGCTTACTGGAATCTCAAACCATTAGGGAGGTGAAATATCTGACCTAGTTGTCAAACACGGTGGTGGTGAAGAAGAAAAATGGGAAGTGGAGAGTCTGTATTGACTTCACCGACCTGAATAAAGCGTGTCCAAAAGATAGCTTCCCCTGCTAAAGATAGATCAGTTGGTAGATGCAACAGCCGGGCACAAGTAGATGAGTTTTTTGGATGCTTATAGGGGATATCATCAGATCCCCATTGCCGAGGAAGATTAAAAGAAGACTGCCTTTATAACACTAGAAGGAACATACTGTTACAGAGTAATATCCTTCGGGTTGAAAAACGCTAGAGCAACATATCAAAGGTTAGTAACCAAAATATTTTCACATATGATAGGTAGTACTATAGAAGTTTACATTGATGATATGGTAGTTAAAATTCGAAAGGCTACAATTCATTGTGCCGACCTGAAGGAAACTTTCAATGTCCAGCGAAAATATAGGATGAAATTAAATGCGTCTAAGTGTGCTTTCAGGGTCGGCTTGGGAAAATTCTTAGGGTTTCTAGTTACTCACCGAAGAATAGAGGTGAACCCCGACTAGGTCAAGGCTATTGCTGAACTACAATCACCTCGGACCATAAAAGAGGTACAGAGACTGACAGAAATGGCAGCAGCGCTCGAGAGATTCATATCCCGAGCATCTAATAAATGCAGACCCTTCTTCCAGTCAATCAAAGGAAAGAGAGAAATGTGAGGAAGCATTTGCAAAACTCAAAGCATACTTGGCTCCACCACCGATTTTATCCACCCCCTCCCCTGAAGAAGTACTTTATCTTTACCTGGTTGTATTGGAGCACGCTATTAGTGGGGCACTGATGAGGAATGATGGGGGAAAGTTTAGACCCATTTACTATGTGAGCAAGATGCTCTTAGATGCAGATTCAAGATACACTCCGCTGGAGAAACTTGCACTAGCACTCACTAGCTTGGCTAGGAAGCTCAGGCACTACTTCCAAGCCCACCCAGTTACAGTGCTTACCGACCAGCCCTTGAAGTCATTTCTTCGTAAAGCTGACCTATCTGGACGCATTGCTAAATGGGTAGTTGAGCTCGAAGAATTTGACGTTCGGTTCGAGCCAAGAAAGGCAATAAAAGGCCAAGTTGTGGCAGACTTTGTAGTGGAATTTCAGTCGAAGGTTAGCTTAGAGAGGAGCGAGGAAACTAATTACAATCAAGAACAGGGATGTGGTGACAGCTAGCAACTTTCTGTTGATGGCTATTCAAATCATAAGGGTGCTGGTACAGGTATCACTCTTGTGAGTCCAGACGGGTGTACCCTAGAGAAAGCCATTAAGCTTGACTTCGAGGCTTCAAACAATGAGGCAGAATACGAAGCCTTGATTACTGGGGTAAGGATGGCAGCAGAGCTTGGAATATTAAAGCTCCAGATATACTCCGATTTGCAACTAGTGGTGAATCAAATAATAGGGGAGTATGCGGCAAAGAATGAAAGAATGATAATATATCAGGCCGTGGCCGAGAAGGAACTGAGAAAAATACCAGAATATTCAATACAACAGATTGGGAGAGCTAAGAATTCACATGCCAAAGCTTTAGCTTCACTGGCCTCGGCAATAGAGCAGGACGTAGCAAAATCGCTAACTATTGAATACCAACCCGAACCCAGTATTCTACCGACCCAGATTGAGGAAGTCTTATGCCATGTATTTAAGCCGAGCTGGATGGATCCAATAATTGGATTTTAAAGAATGGTGACTTGCCCGAGGACAGCAAGGAAGCTCACAAGTTGTGCCTAAAAGTTGTCAGGTTCTGGATGTCCCCAATGGACGAATTATATCGGCGCTCCTTCGGAGGTCCACATCTGAAATATGTGCACCCAACAATAGTTGCCGACTTCCTATCCGAAATACATAAGGGATATTGTGGAGCTCATACAGGGGGAAGATTTCTAGCTCACCGAGCCATTTCTCAAGGTTTTTGGTGGCCGTATATACAGAAGGACGCTCAGCAGTTTGTTAGGCAATGTGAGAAGTGTCAAAAATTTCACCAATCCCAAGGAAACCATCCAACGAACTACTTCCTTTAGCGAGCCCATGGCCATTCGCACAGTGGGGGCTAGACATTGTGGGACCTTTACCTTAAGCCCGGGCAACAAGAAGTACCTTCAAGTTGCCACGGATTATTTTCACAAAATAGGTTGAAGCCAAAGTGTTAGCTAACATTAGAGATACTGACACAAGAAAGTTTGTCTGGAGAAACATCATTACCAGGTTCGGCATCCCACACACTCTTGTTTCTGACAATGGCATGCAGTTCGACAGTGGTCCCTTCAAAGCTTTCTATCAGCAATACGGAATTCGAAACCACTATTTCACCCCAGCGTACCCTCAAAGCAATGGGCAAGCAGAGATCACCAATAAGACAATCTTGGATGGAATCAAGAAAAGGCTTAAGAATGCTAAAGGGAGATTGGTAGAAGAGCTGCAGAATGTATTGTGGACGTATTGAACCACACCTCGATGGTCAACTGGAGAGATTCCCTTCGCCTTAGCTTACGGAATGGAGGTTTTCATTCCTTTGGAGATCGGCCTACCGACCTTGAAGACTGAGCTGGTCGAAAGCAGCAGCAACGATGTTGTCATCGCACATGATCTTGATCTAGCTGAAGAAAAGAGATAACAGGCCGCCATAAGAATGCCTTCATATCGGAATCAGATGTCTCGAGCCTATAACAAGAAAGTAAACTCTCAGTCTTTCACACTAGGAGACCTAGTACTCAAGCGAGTATTGGGATCAGCTAAAAACCCAGTCCATGGAAAGCTCAGAGCAAATTGGGAAGGTCCATATAGAATAGTCAAAGTTGGGGGCAGCGGGTATTACAAACTCGAGACCCTAGATCACAAGGCAATACTGCTCCCCTAGAACACTGCGAATCTCAGAAAGTTCTATTTCTAAAAAGTACTTTTTAATAGAACTCCGAATGCCTTCAGAAATTTAAGGGTGCCCCTTAAGCGATGGTATATTAACAGCGAATGTATCAAGTCAAAGTTATCAATAAAAAATTGAGGATTCTTTTTTCACGTGCTTTGCATTATATACGCCCTACTGCTAAGGCAGGAGGCCAAAAAACCTGATATAAGTCAAAAACCTAAATCAGGCGTAGCCACCCGATCAAATTCAAGCCCTCAGCTAGGCATAACGATGTAACCTGACCAGGGATGGGTTTGAGTCCGTTTAGATCGGCGGATCGGTACGGAGTAGAAACACTCTTAGATCTTAGGGGACTTTGAAATTTTTTCCAAGAATAAAAAGGTTCCTGTTGAGGGACCGAGCTCTTTGAAAAAAGGGCCGAGCAAAGACCAAGCTTCAAAGAGATTTGAAACTTTTTCTAAAGTATAAGAGGGTTCCTGTTGAGGAACCAACCTCTTTGGAAAAAAGAGTCGAGCAAGGGCCAAGATTCAAAGAGATTTGAAATTTTTTCTAAAGTATAAGAGGGTTCCTGTTGACGAACCAAGCTCTTTGAAGAAAGGCCGATTAGGGCCATAGCTTCAGTATGACTAAAATTCTATTAAGTATAAAATTAGTTTTTGCTCAAACGAAAAAGAGAGATAATAAAAGTCGATTCTCATTTAGACATCAAAAAGTACAAGGTCGTATAACAAAACATCAGAGATTGCAGGTACAGAAGTTGTAAAAATTTCAAAACATTCAAAAAGAGTCTTCTAAGTGTTGGAAGGAGCAAGAGGCTGAGAGAAGCTCGGAGCTGTATGCTTGGAAAAGAGTTTTGAAGAAGGATCGACTTCAGCAGCAATCAGAGTAGCTTGCCAGCCCTTGCTTAAGAGTGCCTCTTTAAGCTTAGGAATTTTGCAGATCAAGATGAGCCTCGGCTTTCTCAACTCCCTCATTATAGCAGCATCCACCTTCTCTTCAGTCTCTGCCTTGTACTGATCAAATTCTTCGAGAAGTGTGGCATAATCGAGCTGGGATTGAGAAAGCTCAACATTGGCTTCGTGCTTGGACACCTTCAACTTTTCGTTTTCAGAAGAAAGCTTTTGCTTCTCATCAGACAGGCTTTGATTTTGAGCCTGTAAAGACCTTCAAGTCTTCACACAATTGGCATATTCTTCATCTACGCTCTCTTTCTTGGCAAGGGCCGAAGCTCGGGCAAGGATTGCGTCTTTCATCGCTTTATCTTTATGTGCAATCTGAGCTCCGACTTCATGAAATTTTTGAAGACCCTTGAAAAGCATGAAGATGGGAAATATTTAGGAAATTTTTAACAAGAAGCTTAAAGGAATGAAAGACTAAGGGAGCAAGACTTACCAGGACCATATGCCGATTGCTTGACGAGATACTTCATCGTCGCTTAATTACCTCGTTCATTACCAGGTCCCGAGGCATGATCACCCCCTAGCAATTCCCACTGCTACATTGAAATCCTCGATAACAGAGTCCTTTGTAGTACTCTTTTTCTTTTTTGCCCTTAGTACAGGTCGAAAGGAGGAGTTGCCAACCTGGGAGAGAGAGTCACTTCGTCCTCAGCCAATCTCCGCCTCTTCGGGGCTAGGTCCTCGGCGAGCTCAAAAACAGAGTCTTCTTTAGGAGCAGGGGTCTAGACAAAAGGTAAGGGGAGCCAGGTCATCTGGAATT
>CAUOFW020006098.1:0-25051 GCA_963454935.2 Ilex paraguariensis | reverse complement strand
ATTCACACAAAACTTCATAAAAAAAAGTAGATTAACTACATTTCTTTTCAAATTCACAACAAAAGCAATTATAAAAGGGTATAACCACATACAATATATGCAATATTTTGTGCTAATTAGAAACTCATCGTCTCAACCAAGTTGGAGGCGCTGAGTGCTTCTAACAAGGTCATGGCTCCTAAGAAGTAGGAAGGGTGAGTGTATGGACGTAGCTAAACTTGCATGCATTTCATCAAACACCCTAGGGTCATACATTTGTGTATATTTTTTTTTTGTTTATTTTTTCATTTGTTTTATATACAAAAATACAAAAACATTTGAAGATTGAAAAACCAAAAAACAAAAGATAAAGAAAATCCAAGAAGAGTTTTGATGTCAATTTTGACATTCATTTTTAGGATTTATGTTAATTGTATTATTTTTGCATTTATTTATTTTTAATTGCATCTTTGTGTATTTAGTTTTGTATATGTTTATATTAAAAATAAAAAAATCATTGAAAAAGAAAACGACAAAAACATTTCTTTTGTTTATGATCATGTCAATTCACACTTTGATTTGCATTGAAATTGCTCCATTCTTATGTCAAAGTTGAAATATGTATTGCTTTGAGTCATAGTAGAAGATAGAGAGCTTAGTGCATAAATCCGATTACATAATTCATTAGTCAAAGTCTTTTTCATCTTCGCATGCTTGGATAGTGTTTACCTTTGAAAGATTCAAAACCAAGTACACACATGTTATTCACCTTCACACTTTGGAGTTTGATTATTTTGAATTATTGATAATCTTGAATGACCCTCAGTGTTGGTGATAAGTGAACACATGACTAAAGTTTAGTTAAACCCCAATCCCTTAAAAGATGTCAAAGGCCAAATTGTGTGAAAAGAGCCCAATATAGCAAAATCTAAAAGTTAGGCAAAAATAAATGGCTAAAATCAATTGCATTTGAATTTTGAGATTACTCGTGCTTATATGTTAATTACTCAATTATAAAGCTCAAGAAGGTCATGTTTATCATGCTTAGAAGCATACATTAAAATACGATATTCACAATCATGTTAATTGAAGTCATAGAGAAGATGGAATATAACAGAGGGGGAGATGTCAAAAAGAGAATATTTAAGACACTCACTAACTAGTTATTGTAATGACTAGGTTTTTGGAAGAACAAAAACGAGTGCAATAGTGATTGGGGATTCAGAGTACGGATAGCCAAACTATGAATTGATGAATTTGGAGTATGTGCATAGGTGTTCTGGTCATGAATAAGGTGTTAGATTGGGGTAGAAGTGTTACTGGTAAATAGAGAGTGAGCAGGGATGTGAATTTGGACAAGTTATGGTTAGCGCATGTTAGGTAGTTAGGGGTGTGATAGTTGCATTAACATATCAAATTGGAGTTCAACTTGATGTCTAAAAATTTAATCAATAATTTTCTAGTGGTTGACTTAATATGTAGGTAATTTTAGAAAAAAAAAATGTTTTAATCAATTTTTTTAATTTGGAAAAAAGGTGAAATTACTAAAATTCCATTAGAAGCATCTCCATTCTTCTAGCATGGCAAGGTGTCAGTTAGAGCTCTCCAAGGTTGCATTCTCTCCACCTAGCTGCTTGGGGGGGGGTATTAAGCTTCTTTGTTGGCTGTTTGGATAGAGGAGAATTTTCACAGAGAGAGAGAAAGAGAGAGGAGAGAGAAGAGAGAAGGGTAGAGAGACAAAATATACACTTGAATTTTTAGGTTCAACCTAGAGCTTGATTCAAGGGTGGAGATCAATGTAAAACTCTTCCTTTTGATGAGACAAATTCACTGGTAAGCTTGGATTTAAAGTTGATTTAGTATATATGCTCAAATTTGAGTTTGAAGGTGTAGATGGGTTTCAGTTTTTCAAATGGGTTATGCATCTAGTTTAGTTTTCTTTCTAATTAATCACTTGGGTTGTATTCTTTGTGACACTCATCAACCTGCAGAATATCCATGGATGTCGTATAACCCAATACCACGTCATTACACCCTATTCACCAGAATTATAAAAAAATAAAAATTCGGACAGAATCTCTTTTGCACGGGATCACTACCCAATACGCAACTTGTTCATACAGTAATCATATAACCATTCCAAGATCCATATCCCAAAGTATAGACTTAAAATTTAATCACTTACATCATCCAAATAAAGAGCTCAAGATGTGAAGGCTTGACAATGTTTCATTTAAAATTTCAATTTTTGGGAAGAGGTACCGATACCTCGGGTAGTGGTAACGGTACCTGAGCCCTCTGGTTTCTATGTACCGATACCTATAAGTTGTGGTACCAATACCTAGGCCCTCGGTAGAGTGAAACTGACTTCACTGGCCCATGGTGGTATAGGAAGGAATGGAAAATGTTTATGGATACCCCACTAATTACTGGAACTGAGATGTCCCATAACTTTGGGATCCCGGCCTCTGAGGACAATCCCATTTCAAGTGGCGTGGTTGGTGAGATAGGCAGCAAGTCTTCCAGCCAGCCTGATAGGGGGCCCTGAATTTTTTTTTACCTTTGAATGATTGACCTTGGCCTTGGCTTTGATATCTAATGCGTCCATAATATTTCATATTTAACGGTCTCATTACATGCATTCTAACTCAACTTTGCATTTAATTACTTAAAGTTAGTTGAATTTATGAATAATGTGGAAACCTTGATGTTGCAGGTAATTATAGCGTAAATGATAGATTTCGGAATCCTACAACTAAGTGTAAATGAGTGGTAAAGAGATGGACACATTACATGAGGATTGAGAGGCTTTAAAGTGAAAGAAATCAAGTAGGTAGTGATATTTGGTATCATAGGCGCTAGCATCTAAGCCTACTTGAATTTTGGTATCGACACCCGCACCATTTGGTATTGGTACCTCTGTTTTCCCCTTTTTTTTACCATGCATGAAAGTTGTAGATCTGGATGTCCTCTGTCTGGTGTCACAATTTCAGCTCAATCCAACGATTGGATCAAAAATTATGATAAATTTATAAAAAATGGTCCTGAGCTAGCATCTCATTTACGACCTACTAGTAGAAGGAAATCAAAACCTATCGGTAGGTTTTGCCTACATAACAAAAATCTACCGGCATGTTTTGTCATCGATCTACCGGTAGGTTTTGCTGAAAAGTGGTAGGTTCTGTAACTCATCATCCACTTGCTTGGGTGGCCCATCATTGCTTCTCCCACACATTTTCTAACATTGTCTACATACAACATGCCTACAAGACCCTAATTGCTGACTTTTAAGGATGGAGGATGGGAAATGAAGAGAGAGAAGGAGGGAGGCATGGTGGGTGTAGGCTATGCTTGTCCTAGCTTGTCCAAGCCATCATCTCACTTCCCATTGATGAGAAGCCTACACACACAGGCTATGGGGAGCCCATGGACGAAAATGCAAGGTCTCTACACCATATATTCAACATTCACACATGCTTTGAAAATAGAAGAGAGGCTACCTAAGCTTAGGAGTAGTTTTAGTGAGAGAAGCTCCCAAGGAAGAAGATGAAGTTCTAGAGATAGAAAGCTTAGTTTTTTGCATTTGCTTTACCCATTTTAGTTGTAGTAAGTTTTATTTCACTTGTAATCTTCATTTCTTGCATTGTAATCTCCTTTATTTCAAGTGCAATCAAGTTTAATCCATTGTTTTTACATTTTCAAATTTTCTGCTGGGTTTGCTTTACAACTTTTCCATTTTGGTGTGAAATGAATTTCTCTTTGTAGTTTACTTCTTTCTAGCATTAATACAAGTTCTAAGTTTCATTTCCATCTCATTTTCATTTCCATTTCTTCTACATGTCTTTCCTTTTATTATGAGTAGCTAGATTGTTAGTTGGCTAATCCAAGGGAGATTTCCTCCTGAGTATGTGAAATTGAATTTCGTTCATTCTTCCTCGTAGTGAAAGGTGGTTTGGTTTGACTAGGTTGAGTGCAGACGTGGTTGTGAGCTCTTGATGCACCGTAGACTTGTCACGGGGTACTTCATTTTGGTCCCTCGCTTGCTACGAATCAATCTAACACCTAGGCACCATTGGAAGAATGTTTTGAGTTGATTTGGCATTCCCATTGGAATGACCTCTTTGGATTAGCCAACATTGTTTTTATTGCATTTTACCAAAAAAAATCTTCACTCACCAAAACACAAACTCAAAATATTTTACACTTTTCCATTTTTACAAAATCACCTTCACCACAATTTGACCTTCCTTTCCTGAGGAGACGACATTGGAATACCCATTTCAAGTAAAATACGACACTTGAAAGCCTCTCTACGCTTGGGGAGCACTTTTGCGCACACACACATTTTCATTTCATACACACGTTTTTCCCATTTCTTGTATCATTTCTAGGGAGAGTGACACTCACCTATCCGTATAAGCCATACACATATTACAGGATGATGTGCGGAGATTAGGAATGATGAAACAACCATGGTCATCTCAACCATTGAGTCTTGTAGGTGGTGGTCCATAATCTTTCCTCGGATGGACAACTTTAAACCATCCTCAAACCTGCTCACTTTGGCCAAGTTTGTGGCCACGTAATCATTGACAAAACAGGCTAGCTCAGTTAACTTATCCACATATTCCATCACCGTCATGGTCCCTTGCTTTAGGTCAAAAAATTCTCGGGCTTTCACTTCCCAAACCGTCAACGAGAAGTACTTGTCCATGATGAGCTCATGGAACTCTTCCCAAGTCATTGCCTCAATATTCTTTAAGGCCTTTGCCCAATTCCACCATAGATAAGCCTCTCTCTCAAGTTGAAATGTTGCTAGTCTTATCTTGGTGGCATCGAATGTGATCTCCATAGACTTCAAGATCTTGTCTACCTATTGGAACCAAAGATCGGCCACTATCAGATTTGCCCATCCCATAAAAGTCGGTGGCTTATGTGCCTTGAACTTTTGGAGGTTATTTGAGCCTCTGTGGCCTATGTTGGCACTAGCTTGTACAAAGGTAGCATCCATTGCGCCCATAGCCTCCATAAAGGCTTGTTGATCAAATGTCGGTGGCGAGGGTTGGTTGTTCCATCCATCCATCCCCTCGACCGTAGCAATGTCCTCTTCCTCTATTTGCTATCTACACACACGTAAGATAGAAATAGACCACCAAATTAGTATACCAAAGTTAGGGATCAAAGTTAAAAAGTTGTAAATTTAATTTCCTCTTGTCTCACTGGTGGGGGGTATGCCACCCACCAATAGACGCCCAAACCATAAACTTTCCCATTTTCTTTTTCTGACCCCAAAGTTATGTTTTTTAACCCTAGTATCTCATTTCCATATACATTTAATCATGCATATAATCATATATCACACAACATGCAACATTTAATGCACATAACATGTAATTCATAATGAATGAAATAACATAACCCAGTCTACCCTCAAGCTTTGATACCAAGTTGTGACACGCCAAAGTTTGGGGGGGCCTTTCTCAACTCGTTGATCACCCATCAACCCATGAAATACTCGTGGACACCGTATAACTCGATACCATGCCATTACACCTCATTCATCGAGATCATAATAAAACAAAAATCCGGGCAAAGTCTCCTTTGCACGAAAAAACTACGCAATACACAACTTGTTCATACAATAATCATACGACCATTCCAAGGTCCACATCCCAAAGTATAGGATTAAAATTTAATCATTTACATCATCCAAGAAAAGAGTTCAAGATGTGAAGGCTTGGCAATGTTTCATTAAAAATTTTAATTTTTGGGAAGAGGTACTAGTACCTAAGGTACGTGGTACCGGTGCTTGAGCCCATTGGTTTCCAGGTATTGGTACCTGTACATCATGGTACCAGTACCTAGGCCCTCGACGGAGTGGTATCGATACTTGTGAGCTTAGATACCAGTACCTAAGCCCACTGTCTTCAGGATACTAGTACCTGTGAGCCTAGATACCAGTACCTCAGCTCTCCAGATTCTAGGTGCTTGTGAGGTACCAGTACCTGAGCTCTCTGGATGCCAAGTACTTTTGAGGTACCAGTACCTACAGCCCAAATTTCTCAAAAACTCAACTTGCAGCCACACAACTGAAAGTACAAGAGTGCCCCATTACATGCCTTTGTAAAAATACAAGGTTTGTACATAGTTTATACAAGGCCAAAACAAATTACACATAAGATTACAAAATGTAATTTAAGAGCCACAGTTGAGTTGTTTCTTCAACACAGGCCCAAATAAGGGTCATCCGCTGTAACTTGTCCAACACCTGAAATATATATCCCCATAAAAGGGTGAACCACGCTCAATAGGGTATCTTCTATGGAGGATACTCCTTAACCCAGATGCATATGAAAAGTCACATGCAAGTCATCACATCAAGCATTCATTCAATACATATATCTCATAAATGAATGCCATAATCCATGTCATGCCATGAGATGGAACTCATGCATGACATGCAAACTCGAGCCCTCCATCGCCTTCCATAACACATGACATGTCATGTCATGCCATGCGTATGCATCCGGGCATTCCAAGCACCCTGCCATTGATGTTAGATATCCAATAACCATTTTACAAAACCTTGTGTCTTTCTTGGCATGGGTATTTATGGACTTCCACCAATAGTCACCCAATTGACACAACATTTATGGACTTCCACCAAAGGTTCTACATACATCGACACATTTTATGGACTCAATACCAACGAGAGTGCGTATCTGAAATTATCAAGTCTCGCACATGAGGGAGAATTTAGTCCTTCTTGCTAACCCCAACACATTTATTCAATGCAAACCCGTACTACTTAGTTGAACCTCGACCCCACCCTCCCTGAGCCCATGTATCAACCCTTCAAGGATGTTGTTTGACCAAAAACATGCACCCACACCCACACTCATGTCAAATGCATACGAATGCGATGTCACCCATGCATATGCGAACGTAATATGAAATTATTATTCATATCATCATACAATAAAAATGTATAATTGTAATTTATGTTACATGCACATCATATCATAAAGCATATAATGAACATATCCAATTCCCACAAACATTTTCAATTCCTTAAATGTCAATTATATAATTGAGCATATAATAACATCTCACAACACAATTAAGCATTTTATACCATTTTGAATTCAAATAACACACTTAATCATTATAGGTATTTTATCAAACACCTATAAGGCACAATTTAAACACATATACATGAGAAGTCATATCTGACACCCTACTTATTTCATATTTCAACCCTAGGTTTAAAATAAACCTATTTAGAAAAGGAATCCTAACTCTTGTAGCATATATCTGCGTAGAAGAAACCCAAAGACCTCAAATCAGGACTCCCAAGCTTTATCCCAAAAATATCATCTTTGAGATTTTGAAGAAAACCATGATTGTTAGTATGGTTTTGTAGCTCTCGTCGCATAAAATGACTTTAATTCTTAGCCCGAAGCAATCCGATGATTAGATCTTCATAGATCAGAAGAAGTACCTCTCTCTATTTCTAGAAATGCATATGAAAATGGGGAGAAAATCTGATTTTCTCCCCTTTTTATACCCCTTGGATGCTTGGTGCATAATGAACCACACGCCCCTCTTTTTCTCATCAAAATTTTTATCTCGAATCAATTAATTCTCGTCCCGTTTTAAATTTAGTGTTATTTTATTGAAATAACTTTAAATTTTTTGGGTTTCGCAAAAAAATTCTAATCGCGTTTATTTTAGTCATGCGACACCCTATTGCATCATAAATCGCAAAAAATCTAACTGTCTCAAAATTCGACAAAAATTGATTGCACAACTAGAATTCGTAATATGAATCCAATGGTGAGGAATGTTTCATCATCCGAGTTCTAGAAAATTTTGGATTTTTAACCTTTATGTAGCAACTAGTTACCATTTTGCCCTTTTTTTATATATAAAATTTTAGTTTTTTTGAGTTTTATATTTTCGGATGGATTTGGAAGTGTTTGGTGGTGGTGAGAAGGCCGATGGTGGTCTATGGTGGTGGGATAAGAAACTGGAATTAAGTTTTACTTGAAATTTGATCTTTTGAAATTCTTGTTTAAGCCTCAAAAGAGGTCTTGTTCCCAGCTAATTTGGACCCAAGGAATCCATTTTTGGCCTTGGAATTGAATTTGCAAGTCATTTTTGGGGGTGAAATGGGTTGTAAAACCTTATTTTTTCTTAACTTTGGATCAATTTTTGGATGGGTTAGAGTTTGATACAAGGTATCTCATCTATGGGAATCTAAATAGGGCCATGAGGAGAGTGATTAGAATTTGAAAAAAAAAATCAAAAGAAGTATTGGGGAGTTAGTTATGGGAGTGACAATAGGGGTGGTTGGAGGTTGAAGATGAAGTGGACCAAGAGGACCACTGGACACCCCGAACGCGAGTGAGAGCATGTCCGGTGTTCGATGGACCTTTGGTTAGTGCAAAAATTTTCTTAACATCCATGCGGAGGTCCTCGTAAAATTGGAGATCAATCCAATACCTAGATCATTAGGTGGTTTAAACTATCCTTTTTGGCCTCCAGGGTCATTTTGACCCAATGTTTTAGGGATTTTTGCCAAACAAATTTTATATTCAATTTTAGGTAGCCTAATTTAGTATGTGTATGAATTTGCATCAAAAAATAACATTGTTTCATTTTTTGCTATTTCATATCAAAATATCGAGATTGATAGGGTTTCTCAATTCTAGAACAGGTGATTCTTTTCAAACTTATTTCTAAATTACTCCATATGTTATTTATGATACTTTTGGATATTTTGAAATATATGATTGGGTATTTTATATATGGACTTGGATCTGGACCCATATTAAGGTTTATGAGTATAATTCGCGAAATAGTCATATTGATTGAATTACTGGTACTATTTGGAACTTTGGGGTCCTTTTAAATGAAATGTAAGTGAACAAAGGTTTGAGTGGCAGAGGGTTTACATTCCAGGTTGAGGCCATAGAGAATTTCTCATTGAGTTCGTTAATACTTGAGTGGCCCTGTTGGTCTTCAAACTTGGGTATTGAATTGATTTGAGGGAGCGTATCTTATTTGGGGTGGAAGTCCCCTAAAAGGTTTATTTGATTGGTCTGTTAGGATGATATCTCACTAGTATGGCACTATATACGATGTTCTAAAATATCTTTGACAATTTTGCTTAACTAATACTATTTCACTTGAAATACCGTTGTTTCTCTTATATATGTATCAAATGTTCATTTTTATTTTTCTAATCATGCCAAACTATGTATTTTCAAACTCGTTTGTAAGGGTGTCCATAGACCAGGCTGGGCTTGCCCGCAAAATTTTTTTCAGCTCAGGCCTGGGTAGTTTAGGCCCAAAACCTTACCCAAGTGAGTTATTGTGCTTCAGATAGGGATATGCTACCTGCAGCCCAACCTGTGAGCCTATTGGGCAGGCCTACTCACAGACTTTTTTATATACAACTTCATTTAAAAATAATGAATATTTTTGTAACTTAATATTTGTGTAAATTATATTTTTGAATCAAAAATGAAGACAAAATGGATAAAAATAAAATAATGAATAATTTTATTTTTAATTAGGGGATAAAGCATACAAATGAATTAGTAAAATAATATATTATTTGTAGTATCTAAATTTTTAAAACTTCAAATTCCGACATTGGGATACTTATTTCAAAAAAATAAAATTATGTCAAATTCCGACATTTGGATACTTATTTCAAAATAATATATTTTATTTTTCATGTATTAAGCATACAAATAAAATTATTCATTTGTATGCTTAATACATGAAAAATAAAATAATATATTATTTATAGTATCCAAATTTTTAAAACTTCAAATTCCGACATTGGGATACTTATTTCAAAGTTTCAAATTTAATGGTCTAAAAGTATAACTTTTTTTCAAAGGAAGGGTGGGCGGGCTATGTGGACACGTTGGGCTTGATAGATGGGCTCTTGGATCGGGCTTCGGGCCGGGTAAGGGGTTTGAAGGCAAACTCACACCCTCTTTTTAAGGATATTGGGCTCAGGCTCGGGCATACCAACTATCAGGCCTATCGGGTTTCGGGCCTATTTTTTTTGGGCAGGGTAACGGGACCCGCGGGTAACCTAGTCATGGACACCCTTACTCATTTGCTTAGAAATTGAGTTACTCTATTGAACTGTTGATGCTCACCCTACATTATTTCCCCTTTTTCAGATTAGTAGGTGGTGAGGAAGTTCGTGAATGATAGAACTACCAGTTTATCTTTGTTATTGTTAAATAATTTCTTACAGTTGCATTTCTATTTTTATTAAGGGATATGACCGAATAGTGTATTTGACGTAATACTACAAGGTTGTTGTTCATATCATTGGTATCAGAGCTTAATCATTGTTTGAGGATATTCTTGTTTACTTCTAATAAAGGTTATTAGCGCTCTAGATATTTTGGAAAATGAATCAAGGTTATACATTCATGTATTCACTTAGACAATACATTTAGGATTTAGTGATGAGCTTCTTAATGCGTTGAATTAATCAGAATATTTCTTGTGTTAGAGGTTAGTTTTACACCCGTTGTACGTGAGTTAGTTAAAGTTGAACAAAATTTGAATAAGAATGAATGAAATTGAACCTAAGTGAGGAAACAGTGCTCTAGAACGCATGCATTTGAGTTATAAATCTTCAAATATGCCTTAGAGTAGTGTACTAAAATGATGAGTTTTGGATGGACCTTTTAAACTGTGAAGTTATGTAATTTTCTTGCTTATTTGTTTTAAGCTTTAATGATAAAAATTAAAAATTGCATTTTTTTTATCCAAATTCATCCGTGCATTGCATTGAATTGTTTTAGAATTAATTTATGTCATGCATGCATAAGAGGAATGATTGGGAATGGACTACAATAGGATGAATAACAGAAACAGAGGTGCTCCGTTTTTGGCAGTCAGGGTTTAAAAATCACGATATGAATGACTTTTGGTATTCCAAACCCTCTCAATCACATCTTATGCCTCCCATAAACACCACCCAAGGTTTCTAAACTCTCTCAAATCTCTCCTTTTAAAGATCTAAGGTTTATTCTTTGTTCATCTCAAATCCACACGAGTAAGACCTAGATTCTTCGAGTGAGTGTTAAGATGGCTCTAAGAAGAGAGAAACGACTGCAAGGTTGAAGATGTATACAAGGAGATCGAGGAGAACTTCAATGAAGCTACTCAATTCTTGACACAGGAGGTCGCATAGAGTTTCAGAAGAGAATTCTCTCTCAGGCCAATTTTCAGTGAAAGGGGAGTAAACACCATGGAGGTCAATCAATCGATTGTGATAAATCTAAACAACAATGGATGGACTTGGATGTTTACCAATCCTCCGACGTGTGATGATAGCATGGTGAGAGAATTTTATGCACACGTAAATGACCCTGATCCTCAGATTGATTACTTTGCTACATACATCTGAGATATTGAGTTTACTTTTTCTGCCACTCCTATAGCTATCACGGTTAGCCTGTAACGCCCCAAAAACCCCCGTGGGTGACATTACATTCTAAAAACCATTTACCGTATGAGAGCATTAAGTAAAATTCATCACGACGAAAGTTTCATTCATCAACCATTCATATTTTAACAAAATTTGGGCAGAGTCTCCTTTGTACGGGGAGCTCTACCCAAAACACAACCTGTACAATTATATTACAATTGACCACACCGGGTCCACATATGCATAACTATTGACCACATGGGGTCCATTTTTCCATCATAAAATAAACTTGCATTCATCATATGTCATATCCCCACTATCATCCCAAATTAATAGGTCTAATCTTGGTCTTTACATCTCCAAAATGTAATAATATAACGCAGCAGAAATAACAGAAATGACCTAGAGTTCAAAAGGATATTCTAAGCATAATCTAGTCTAGAACAAAATAAAAGTGTCACTCTAAGCGTCCACCTCGGGATCCACATCCCCGTCAAGCGGAGTCTTCCAATGGGTGGGCTCCTCGACTCCTAACTCCTCCTCAAGTGTGAAATCTGAAAAAATTTTATTTGTAGGGGGTGAGCACGAAGCTCTGTAGCAAAATCCTCTCAACTCAAACAAGGTTTGAAAAACATAGCAAACGGTCGGTCTCATTTCACAACTAACATATATATAGGTTTGGAATGAAAACAGTGACATTTTAAAAGAGATGTCAAGTTTAAACAATAGCAATAATCAGTTAAAAGAATAAAGTGAGTTTAGCATCGATAAACAAAATTCTAATTTAAGCTATTTAAGAAGGGCTTCTCCCTAAGCATTGTCTCATACCAATGCATCGGCAAGAACGACCCAACTCCCGATTCCATGTATTTTTGGTTCATCCCCGTACCATGTATGTTGATTGCTTCTCGTGAATCTACCTAACGATCATGCCTAGTCCACCAATTCCAACCCACAATCACAAATCTCTTTAGGAAGGGCGTGTACCGTCTCCTACGGCATTGACGAAATCCTCCCAAGGTGTCTAGTATACTAACCCTTTTCCTCGGTCTATATGTGAACAATAGTGATCGCGAGCACAACAACGATCCACTACGAGCATTAGGCAACCATCTCACCCCCCATTGAGATAGACTAACCTCTAACACTCTACGGCATCTCTCGAAGGTAATCCAAGTCCATCACAACAACCATACAATGAGAAAATCAAAAATATTCACAATTCACAACAATTTCCCAAATATAGTAAAATCCCAAATTTTGTTTTCACATTTGTCATATAATCGAATAATCCAAGAAAATATGCAAGAGATCGTAATCTATATCATGGTGTTATACAATATTCAACACTAAAGTTTTAAAATCAAAGACAAAGAAGAAATTAGGAGAAAATCCCCTTTTCTTGAAAACTAGGGCTTTGAAGATAAAAAAAAAAAATCAATAGAGCTTTGGTGATTACCCACCCTTCATATTGTTCAAAACATGGCATTTATTACAAATAGAACAAGAATCATGTATTTCATATTATATATATGAGAAGGAGAGTGAAGAAACATATATCTATATACATATATATATCTATATATATATATCTAGCCTCAATGTGAGAGATTGAGAGAAAATCCCCTACCTTAAATCAAGATTCCAAGCTAAGACCCAAGCTTCAAGACCTTCTTGCTCTCCTTTCTTTTCCTCTTAATCTTCTCCTCCTAGGGTTTCAAAAGATTTGGGTGAGAGGGTAGCAAGAATGGAAGAAAATGGGAGGAGAATGTATTCTTGAAGAATTTAAAGTTTTGATTTCTACAAGGTATAAATCCCTCTTGATTGGTATTTCTATCTTCCTCTCTTCCTCTAAAATGGTTCCTAGGGTTTGGAGGGGTGAAATGAATGCTAAAGGGACGACATTAGGTTTTTATAGGGCAAGAAAATCGAGCAAAACCCGATATTTTCTGTTCAGAAAAAATCGGGTTTCCTTCGTACTGTTCACAGATTTTTGGTGCGATTTCCAGGTCCGTTTTGACCCATTTAGAGGTCGAATTGAAAATTTTTAATTAAATACACTTTTGTAGCCCTAGATGTCTACTACTTCCTGTAAAAATTTCAGATCAATTGGACATCAAAATATAAATTTATGATCAAAATACTAAGCAGTGTCTATCACCCCTTTTTACCCAATTTCACTCCAATTTGGTTTTCCTTCTAAAATACTTCCTAACTTCTAATACATCCCATATTACCTCTCTCAATGTTTTCCGACCTCCCGAATTCAATGGTAATGTTATTTTGATAAGAAAAAAATTAATATATTTATTTAGTTACCCTTATCAATCTTAAACACATCCAAAAAAAATTAAGTTTGACCAAAAAGTCAATCCGTTCGAAACTCAAACTTCATGATTAATATTTCAACAATGATTCTAAGTTTTTATCCTCATTTTATTCATATTTGGAAAAATCTTAAGATATTAGTATTATTATTTAATTTTAGTACAGGGTCTTACATAGCCTACCTAGAGTAAAGAATGACTATCTAGGAGCGAGACTTGTACAAGACTTGCCTCCATTGCATGTTTTTGCCATTGAACTATATGGAATTGACCATCCAGATAACTGGGTTACCTTGAATTTTCAACAAAAATGCTTTACCCTAGATTATAGGATGCTAAGTCTAGTATCCAACTACAATATAGAGGCAAAAGCCCATATCCCTAACTTTTCTACCCAAAAGGCACACTTGCTTTATACTTTAGGGAGGAGATTTGATCTTGATTTTTCATTAACGATATTTGGGTTTATTCAAAAAGCCTTTTTAGAGGGGCGAGTATCAAACAATCTAACTTTTAGATCTCTGATCACTCGTATCTGCCAAGGGCAAGGAGTAGTTATCTTGAGGAGTGGCCAATTGAAAAACCCTATGAGGACCTTGAACAGGAGTTCGATGAAGCAGAGTCAGGCTAGGCTGAGTATTGGCTGAGGAGCAAGCCCCACCTATTCGTCTTGAGACTATTATGTCCACGACGCCACCACTCAAGTCTGGCTTCGAGATCCTTATAGCCTAGATGGCATCACTTGTCGATATGATGGCCAGGGTTGTGCTTACGATGATAGAGCATCATCCCCTGACTTGTTAGAGGTTGGATGTGATTGATGAAAGGATAACGAGCCTAGAGAACAACCAATAGACTGTGATGGGAATATTTGCACGTAGAGTTAGACGCGACTCAAGAGGTTGCTAAAGGGGAAATAGATTGTCGGAGATCTAATGCTAGATGCCACAGATTCAGAAACTGAGATGCCTCGATACAATAGTGGAGATGGTGGTGATGTGGCAATTTGAGCCATGGCTTTAGAGACTTAGTATTAGGTCATATGTGCGCATGAGAGTTTTATCCATTCATGGTATGTACTAAAGTATTCTATTTATTAGATCATGTATTCACTTAGACAATTCATTTAGGATTTCATGTTCAGCTTATTAATTCATTAAATTAATTGAAATCCTTTTTGTGATAGAGGTTGGTTTCATACACATCGCACTTGAATTAGTCAAAGTTGAACAAAACTCGAATACGCATGAATGAAATTGAACCAAAGTGAGGAACATTGCTCTAGGATGCTTGCAATTGATTTCAATATCTTTGAATATACCTTAGAGTTGTGTGTTGAAATGATGAATTTTGGATGGATCGTTTAAAATGTTAATTTGTGTAATTTTCATTATTATTTGTTTTAAGCATTTAACGATTAGAATTGAAAATTGCATTTAATTTTGATCCAAATTCATCCATGCATTGCATTGAATTATGCTAGAATTAATTTACATCATGCATGCATAAGAGAAATGATTGGGAATGGGATGAAGTGAGCTAAATAGCTTAAAACACAGGGCTCTGCTTCAGACCTCGCAAGAGCGGCCATGTACCTTGCCCGAGCGGTCTGTATCAGGAATTGAAACTGAGATCTTAAAAATGGTTTATAATGGTTTAGTCTCATTTCTGTCACTTCTAAGGTAGACTCCACTCCTATACTACCTTACCTAAGGCATTTCCAAGTGATCAAACATAATATAGTGTGAGATTTGAGTTTAGATCTGAGTTCATTATACCAATCTTCACTTGTTCATAATTTATTTTTTGGAAAAATGCCTCCATGAGCTGTGAAGAAGGCAAGGATGCAAGGTTCAGGTAGTAGAGATAACTTTTCAACACCACAATACCGAGAGCTATATCGGAGATAGTTGTCCAAGTGGACTGTGCTTGTAGAGCAAGGGGTCAAGCATGAGGGGGTAAGTGATACTTCTATCCCTTCATTATTTGACTCAAGAGAGTGGACTGAGCTATTTGCAACTCTAGTGCCTGCAAATGTGGACATGGTTAGAGAGTTTTACACACATATTTGTGATACTATAAAGGATACTGAGCACTTCAAGACTTATGTTTGAGGTGTGTTGTTCAAGTTTTCCACTGAACTTGTTGCCACCACCATATGTCTCTCCCAGGTTGTATGAGACTCTTATCACTTTCAACCTGAGAATGTTATGCCCACATTGTCATCAGTAGCTTTAGTGTTGTACGGACTTCCTTATCTTGACAATTGAAATCGCCAATTTTATAAAATTAGCATTCAATTTTTGAGTCATTCGAAAAGTTTTTATGAGTGGAGAATTACAAATACTCTGCCTTTTGGTTCTTTGATCACCCGTATATGTCTTGAGAGGGGAATAGGTGCATTGGACACTGAACAATTGATGAGACCAAAGAGACCTATAGGGAAGGAGTCTCTCAGATAGAATGAGACACACGCAAGATATGTGCATGACCCTTTAGAGGTAGAGGTAAAGGATGACGATATTGAGGCTAAGATTCATGGTACGACGTTTGTAGAGTTTGGTACATTGAGTCATCCACTACAGTTGAGGCAGGTACAATGCCATACCTCACGCATCACACTACCTAGGACACCTCTGACAGCTGCACTGGATTAGTGGACAACTGTTCACCTAGCACTTAGTCAGCTGCAAAGCAGAATTAATCATCAGCACAGTCTCTTTTCTCTTCATATGGATGCTATTGAGGAGGATATGATGGGTCTACAAAAGGATCAACAGAAGATTCAGAGGGATGTTCATCATCTCAAGCACATAATGCAGAATTCTAGATTTATTTATGATGTTGGGGCCGAGACACCTGGTGGAGAGGGTGATGATGTAGCCATTTGAGCTATGGCTCTAGAGACTTAGTATTAGGTCATATGTGAGCATGAGAGTTTTATTCATTCATGGACTGTACTAATGTACTATGTTTATTTTTTATTTGTTGACTTCTAGCTTTTGTTTGTTGTGATATAATCTTAGTCTTACTTTTTGATGGTTAATCATATTTGACCTTGAGTTATATGCATTATTTGTCTCTTACTTAGTCTATGTGCATGATTTAGCTAGTTGTTTTGCATTCTTAACCTTCTTGTTATACTATGATTCTATGTCATGATTGTTGTGGGTCGTCATTGGGTCGACATTTGTGGCAAATAATATAAGAATACGTTAGGTGAATTGATTTTGTACCATGCTTGTTGCATTTTAGTTCAAACATGTTACATATTTGCACTTACATGATGTATACATACTTATACGTTAAGCATCTCTTGCTGCTATTCATACCTATGATTATGCAATTTATTTCTCTAACAGATAATGCGTTTCATTAGCTTTGACTTGAGTGGTGATGTGCAGGACTATGATTCTCAAGCTTCATCAAAAGATATAGATTCTTATACTAGAAATAGATTTAGGACGTATGCATAAGTGTTGAGATTAGATTTACAATTCTTTTGTTCAATGGTTTGGGGTTGTAATCTTTATTTCAAACTTGTGTGTTTTGTCACAAAATTGCAAAAGGGAGAGATTGTTAGATCATGTTTGTAATTGACTAATTTCATGAAATCCATTGGAAAATCTCAACCACTTCTATAGTCATTATGCTATCAAGTTAAGATCTGAAAGTTACATTGAAGGGAGGAGATCAAGCGTCAAAACTACATTATTCAACCTCTGTATGTACCTTCATACTCAGTGCTTGCACTCCAAATGGGTTGCAATTTCACGAAAGCTCCCAAGTGTAAGAGAAATGTATCATGTAGTAACTTGAACAAAATTCCAAGGTCGTCTACTCAGGAAAAGAATTGGAATCCAAGGTGATGAAAAATAAAATGAAAACGCTCTTTGAGTTTGAGAATTGTGAGAGTTAACTAGTAATGAAATCAAAATTCAATAAATGAAAAAAAAAATAGATAGTTTGTAGAATTCATCCCACCTATGAATTAAGAGTTTCTACCTTAAATCTATAACTCATCTGCTTTCGCATTCAAACTACTACAGACGGATGATTTTTAACTAAAAACTTGGAAAGTACTAATGTAGCAATTGGAAGATGGTTTATAACGGAAGAATTGGTACTCTAAGGGTAGTAGCAAACACCACAATTATTTGTATCAAACCTAATTGCATAAAAATAATAGGGACGTATGCAAACCAATTAGGTTTTTAAAAGAATAACTTGTCCAATCAATTACATAAACATTAAAACCCTAGTTTAAGGCATATGTCTTACTTCATAGGTTTGGGATACCTCCCTCGGATCATCTAGCAAAAGACTACGCACTCATGACAATAAAAATGACAAAGTTTAAAAGAAGACATAATTAAATGAAGAAAAGTAAAGACTGAATTGAAATTGATTGCTTGTATTGAAACCGAACACAAATGAAAAGACTTCAGAAGTAAGGACAATTGAAATTAAGTATTGCTTAAACAATAAAAGAATTAAATTGCTTAAACAATAAAAGAACTAAACTTAAAGGAAAGTTTTGTAGAGTAAACCCTCAAACTCTTTTACAAGAAAAGTAAACGAAAACTCATAAATGTATTCTCTACCCCCCCCCCCCCCCCCCCCCTTTTGATTCCCCAAAGGGTCTCTAGTTATAATGGTTGTAAGGAAAATCTTCAAATCTTTAACCTCTATTCATTCCCCTTGAATGGTCAAGAATCCCCAAAAGATATGGCAGGATCTGATTTTTAATTAAACTTCCTGTGAAAATCTGCCTCAACCTATCGGTAGCACATCCTTTACATAGTCAGTAGGACTCTGTCTGATGAATTCTCTAAACCTTTTGTAACCATTGCTACTAGTAGAATATCAGATAGAACTTCTCTGATAAAATTATTATGAGTTTTGCTAACTGTAGAATGTGAATCAACTACCAGTAGGACTTTTGCACCAATCTTTTGTAGCTCAAACTACCGGTAGAAATGATTTATTAGTGGTAGAACCTTCATTCTTCTATCTTCCTACCAGTAGAACTCTTCTTTTCTTCCAATTTGCTTCTAAGACTCCCGGTTTCATCTCTACCTGAGTAAACTCAATCTCAACTTGTCTCTTGTCATCTTTTTAATACTTTAACTCAACCTTTACATCCAATTTACCTGAAATCACTAAAATCTAGGCTTAATACACAAACTATACTAAGGAAAGTGAATTATTACATTAGAAAGCCTAAAGTGAATATGTTTAGCTATGAAATAATTCAATGTTGAAGTCTCAACACACCCCTTAACTTAAGCTTTGCTAATCCGCAGCAAGCATCAAACTAACAAAATAGAAACAATTGATTCTTCTATCATCATAGCAATAGCAAAACAATTGAACTAGCAAGCATAAATCTAAGAAACTCAATCATTAAAATCAAAAGATGTGTTCATTAATAATGGCCAAAGTTTTTTAAGTATAGATAGACTCCAAAGACTAAAAATTAAGCCTATAGTCCTAAAGATTCTTCTACTAGGCTTTGACGATACTACTATACTCAATCTAAACTCCTAATCAAAACAACTAAATTCAATTGGAAGCTTCATCATTAGAGTCGAAGAAGGTAATGGGATGGTAGATGCTAGTGCCAACGTACTCAGGCTTCTTGGTTCAAGTCCAAGCGGCCTCTGACACCGAGTCTTCCTTATCTGACTCCAAAGCCTTGGCAACCATGAACCAAGTCAAAACCTTCAAAAAGTGCTCCTTTTTTTCCTCAAGATCCTTAGGTCTTTCCTCCTTTAGTAGGGAGGGAACATCATCTTCATCTTTATCAGGCTCAAGCTCAGGCTCAGTCCTCTCCATCTTTCCGTTAATCTTTTCATCTTCCTCATCCTCCTCCATCTTATCCTTCCCTTTCGCAAACTGCTTGGAAGTAGAGGCACCTAGGGTGATTGTCAAGGTATCTCTCATTGATCGGGTCTTTGCCATCTTCAAAATAGCCAAAGAGATCATAGCCACCAAGAAGACCCAAGAAAATAGAGAGAGCTTGTGAAGATCAATAGAGGAGTGGGAGAGAAAGACAAAATCTTCCTAGAAGCCATTATTGCATGATCATAGCTTGTTCGAGTATTACTTGGAGCACAAGGCTTAGGAAAAAGTTTCTATATGCTCCTTGGGAGAAAAAAGGGGTTTTTATAATGAGAATTTTAGAACAAACCCTTGGAATTCCTAAAAAAAAAACCCTCATTTTTACGCTTCATATTTAAAACCTACCAGTAGAATATACACGGCCTATTGGTAGAACAACTCTCTATTCAAATCCTATCGTCATAACGAATAAATTTCTAAAAAAAAAATCCTATTTCTATTTTTTTTCAATTTTCTTTTAACAAACCATAAGAAAACTAACCCTAAACTTAACATAAATCCAATGGTTTCATTCAAGGTTAATTTCTAAAAATTATGCAAATAAACTTGATTCAATTGAAAATTTCAAGCCTAGGAATTAAAAACACCCTAAAAACTAAGAAAAAAAAAAGATATTTCCATAGGTGGTCACGATTGCATTTAACCTATGCAATAAGATTTTAAACCCCTAGGTGATCCATAGTGGATGAGTTTTGTCTCGGGAAGGTTTTCAGCAAAGGTACCTAAAACTTCTATATTTTAGCTATTCGAAACGCATCACTTTCATCAAATTCAACAAGAACAACAATATGTCGAAAGAATTAAAGCTCATTCACACCAAGCAATTTTCAGGTTGACATGCAAAAGCATTCACACATATTATCATCAAAAACTCGTGTGTGTGTCAATTTAACTCGTTCAATAAATTTGTCAACCCAAATTCTCATCTCTTTTAGGCCATCCAAAACTAAATGTGACATCAATCTTCCATGATTTCACTAAAAAGAGATCTCTCTAATTATCCTGACTATTTCACTCACATTCAAGAAAACTAAACAAGTGTATCCCACATATTTCCAAAAATGGAAAGCATTAAGAAATGAATCGATATTGGAATAATCTCATAAAAGAATGTTAAAATAATCAGGACAACACAGTTGATGTATCTCCTTATCCACGTAGTTTAATTCACCATTGTTCTCAGAATTAATTAGGACTTTATCATGGTTATAATGAGGCTAAGGGAAAAGGTAAAAGAAATGAAGGACTTGGGTGTTCAAAAAGAGTTATCCTAAGATATATTTTATTCACAATTGACCACTCCTTTCGAACATTTTCCGCTTTTCTTTCACTTCATTCTCTCTTCCTCTTTGCTTTTTTTTTTTTGTTGAATTACACCCGCTCTTCTTTCCCTAGCCTTTGGCCTCTCTCTGTGACACCCCAAAATCCGGGGGTCCGTTGATTACTCATTAACCCACAGAATGCCCGTGGATATCGAGTAACTCGATATCTCAACGTTATGCCCCATTTACCGGGGTCCATCATTTATTAAAAATTTGGGCAGAGTCTCCTTTGTAAGGAGAACTCTACTCAAAACACAACTTGTGCATTATATAATAACAAGACCCATCCAAGGTCCTATATTCAACAATAACCACACCGGGTCCATTTATAAGTAAACATTGGTTACACCGGGTCCAATTATCCATATTCATACAAGCATGCAAGATTATAGTAAAACAGTCGATATAGATTCTATCACAATTTCTTTACACATTACATGCCAAAATTTAATTACAAGTCTAATTTTACAAAAGAAATGGATTGAAAGCCACAAGTAGGCTTTTCTTCCTCCTTAAGTGCCCGAGTAAGTGTCGTCCCTCGGCGTATAACCCGTACCTGAAATGTTTCCCGTATAGGGTGAGCCAACGCCCAGTAGAGAAAAACTCCTACTAGGGCTACTCCCCACCATAAATGGATATGCAATGTGTATAAGCAACATTTAACATTTAACAACCATTCATACAAGAATATGTATTCAATGTTGAAATGCAACCATGTCATGCCATGAAATAAGATGATACTCACTCACGCACTTAAACCCAAGTCCTCACTGACTTCCACAACACAATGCAATGCCAATGTGTAATGACCCGTCTTCGACCGAAATACATCCAATGATCGTTTTGAATAAAAAATCATACGTTTTATAAATCAGATCATTATTGGATGGTACTCATTAAATGAGTATTTTCTTATAAATCAAAATCTTGTGTCTTGTTGGGCAACGGATTTTGGATTTTATACCACCAGTTCCGTATACCATACTACACTTTTCCAGAATTTTACCACAGGGGAGTGTATAACCAAGTCGGCGGGTCTTGCACCCGAGGGAGAGTCTAGCCCTACTTGTTATACCCGACACAAGTTTTCTTCCATGCAACCACGCGACTCAAAGGGGATCTTCGATCCACTTTTTCCCGAACCCACATACCAACCACCAAACAAGGTGTTTGATCAACCATGCATCTCACACACCCACACTCATGACTTATTCCCATGAATGTGAGGCCTCTATGCACAATGATACAATGTTCAACATGCTATGAATGACATATTTCCAATCATAAATCATGTCATAAGTCCATAATTTCACTTTCATAATCATAGGCAAGTGATATCACAACTTTTAGGCTAATAACACACCTAATCATTAAGGCATAATATAACACATAACGGCCCATGTAATAGCCCACGTAACGGCTCTTATCTAAACCACAAAATAGCCCATACAAACCACCATATAACAGCTCCTATATAGCCCACAAAATAGCCTAAAAATAGTCCGCAAAAAAAGTCCAAAAACAGTCACATTTAGACAGCCCACATATAAACCAATTTCAGCCACTAAAAGCCCACTTAAGGTAAGAATAAAACCAAGGTATGAGGGAACCCTAGCTCAATAGAAGTGTAAGAACTTCTATAACACCAAATTAACCTCAAAGCTTTGATTTTTCCCAAAGTCTCCTCTTGGATCTTCGGTGAAATCCACTCTTTTGTGTAGGTACGCGTAGCCCTCGTCTAGGAGATGAATTTTGGCTCTTGGTCTGAGTTGATCCGAGCGACAGAACTTCGAGAATCGACGAAGGAGGATTTGTTTTCTCCCTTTTTCTCTCACCTCTTGCTCTCACACATTGGAACCAGCTGAAATGTAGAGATACTTCAGCAAAATATCTGACTTAGCCCCTATTTATACTTTCCAATACTTGGCCCAAGTCGCGCCACGTGTCCCTCACTGATTCGGGTCAATTTTTGCCCCGAAACGATTTATTTTGTACTGGTTTAAGCTCAAAATATTTTATATGAACTTTATTTAAAATGTTTTTCAAATTTCAAAATTTTTATTAAAATTTCATTTTTGGGGGTCACCGGACGCCCCTCGCGTCGAAAAACGTAAAAAACTCGACTCTCTCGAAATTCGACGAAAATTGACAGGGCAACTAGGTTTCATGATGCAAATTCAACGGTGAGGTTCCTTGTCCCATCCGAGCTCTATAAAAATATGTATTTTAAATACGCATTAGGATGGCAAATTATCATTTTGTCCTTTTTTTTCAGAAAAAATTCAAATTTTTCTCGGGTTTCACATTCTTCCCCCCTTAAAAGAATTTTGTCCCCGAAATTTACATACACATGCACATACAATCACATGCATATGCAACAGTCAATTAATGCTAAATGACCATAACAATGTACCTCCATCCTCAAACAAGAAAGGGTAATTGGTACGGACAGTGTCCTCGCGCTCCCATGTCGCCTCTTCTACTCCTCGATGCTGCCACAGCACCTTCACTAGCCGCATGGTCTTGCCTCGCAAACCCTGTTCCCGGCTATCTATGATGCCCACCGGTCCTTCCTTGAAGGTCTCATCCGCATCAACAGTCAACTCACCCCAATCCACCACATGTGTCGGATCTGGAGTATACTTCCGGAGCATAGAGACATGGAATACTACATGAACACCCAATAGATTTGGCGGTAACGCCAACCGATAAGCAACTGTACCCACTCTCTCAAGTACCTTGAGGTATCTCGGCGACAGCTTCCCCCGCTTACCAAACCGGACCACTCCTCTCTTACGCATAACCTTCAGGAAGACATGATCTCCCACCTCAAACTCTAGAGGTCACCGCCGTCTATCAGCATAGCTCTTTTGCCGGCTTTGAGCCGTGAGAAGACGCTTCCGAATCAAGTCCACCTTCTCCGAGGTGTCTCTAACCAATTCTGGACCCGTAGAAGACCTCTCTCCTACCTCTGTCCAACAAACCGGAGAATGACATGGCCTCCCATATAGCGCCTCATAGGGTGCCATCTGTATGCTCGCCTGGTAACTGTTATTGTATGCGAACTCCACCAAGGGTAAGTGATCTTCCCAGCTACCCTTGAGATCTAGGACGCATGCCCGTAGCATGTCCTCTAAAATCTGGATAGTCCTCTTAGACTGACCGTCCGTCTGGGGATGAAAAGCAATGCTCATCATTAACTGTGTCCCCATGGCTCACTGGAAACTCTCCCAAAAATGAGCCGTAAACCTTGGATCTCGGTCCGATACAATAGATACGGGTACTCCATGCAGCCGAATAATCTCCCGTATATACAACCTGCAGAATTCCTCCAGTGTGAAGGTCATCCGCACAGCTAAAAAGTGTGCTGACTTAGTAAGCCGGTCCACTATCACCCACACTACATCATGACCTCATGATGTCCGTGGCAAATGGGTCACAAAATTCATCGTGATATGTTCCACTTCCACTCAGTTACCTCCAAAGGCTGGAGTAAAACTACTGGTCTCTGGTGTTCAGCCTTAACCTGCTGACATGTGAGACATCGACTGACAAAGTCGCCAACCTGCCTCTTCATTCCACTCCAGTAATACTGGCGACGAAGATCATGATACATCTTCGTGCTCCCTGGATGAACCGCAAAACGGGAGTAATAAAATTCCCTGAGGATCTCCTCTCTAAGCTCCGCAGACTGGGGAACATAATCCATCCCCTGAATCGAAGACTATCATCTATGTGAATGACCCAGCCTTCATCACCCATACCCAACCGTACTCAGTCCCTAATGGACACTAACTCGGTATCTTGTCCCTAGGACTCAATCACCTTGCTCAGTAGAGACGGTGTAGCCACCAAACTCCCCAAAGTACCCTGAGCCTGACCCATATAACATAATCAAAACTGTCCCACAGTCTCAAGCATCCTCCACTCCCGGGAAGCCATACTGGCCATAACTCCCTGCGACTTCCGGCTAAATGCATCAGCCACCACGTTTGTCTTACGGGATGGTAATGCAAAGTGAAGTCGTAGTCTTCTAAGTACTTCATCCA
>CAUOFW020006097.1:0-25051 GCA_963454935.2 Ilex paraguariensis | reverse complement strand
TTTTTAATTTTTTGGGCTTTTTATGTCAATAAAAAAGTAATTACACATATATATATCAGTTATATATAATAGTTCTCAAAATATGAATTTTAAATTTTTTATCATGACTAATAATATTTTATAAATATAGAAAACTAAAAAATTATGTATAAAACCCGCGACCAAACTCCAAAAAGTCCCAAAAAAAAAAATTCATAAAATCAACTTCTTAAATTAGTCTAAACAAACTTTTTTGGGTTCAAAAATTTACTGCATAAACTGATCCAAAAGCCGAAGTCCAAACGGACGTACTTATTTTATTTCAAAAGCCATAAAATCAACTTATTTCAGCCAACTCTAAACAGCCCATTGTAGCCAACAAGCTTTACTCTTCACGTGCTCATTGCTAATGCTTTGATCGTCAGCCATTCAACTGACGTCACCCCAAAATATTTTTGACCATGATGAGGTTTTCCTCGATTTCAATATCCAGAAGAGTTTTCAGGCATGGACAAGGCTACGCTATCGGCTTCAGTCGATGCATGGACATGACCAGTTTTTTGGTCTCACTAAACCTTTATCTGGTACAGGTGGTTGCATCAGTAAAATCCAAGGTGGGCTTGCTGCTTTCTGGATCAATTAGGGCATTTAACTGCATTTTTTCCCAGAAACATACAACAGCTAGCGTAAAACCACCTTCCTACTACTTATGGAGGAGGTGCTCCTGCTCAATTCCATAATCATGCAATAAAAGTTCCCTAAAAGTGTACATCATGAACAAAAGCATGGCTCAAAGATTTGGCCGAGTCGGCTACTATTACACGATACGTGTAAACTCTAAATCTCGCACGACTCATCCAAGTTGTATCCGACTTAATCTCCAGTTGCCGAGTTATCATTATCGAATCGCCTGATACAATTCCATGAAGTCACGATATGATCTGAATCTTTAGTCATGTTCAACATTTTCTTTTAAGGCGTATTATCTGCACGACCGATGTATCTCATAACCCTCCAAGTCAATGGACCTTGAACCATGAACAAAAATGGTTGCACTCTTAAAGTAAAAAGACAATTATGGTTGAATCTAATGGTTACTGCTTTCATACATATGATCTCACAACACTCTACAAATGGTTGAATATAGAAGTTACTACTTTCATACATATGATCTCACAAAACACTCTACAGTATAATTGTTAGCTATTAGCTACTGAGATTACATATTTGGAAAGAATAATTCATCAGCACTAATTACATTATTGTCTGCAACTAGCCCATGAATTCGAAAAGAATAATTCACCAAGAATAATTATGTATGCAGGAAACATGATCAATAAAATCTATTATTACAGTGACCACAACCTCTACATATAATTGGTGAATCTTTTGTACTAAAATGAAACCATATAACGCAAAGGGCTCTCACAAGTTCTGACAGTGATCAAAATCCGGATAACTAGACTAATATGATCATCAAAAATATTGGCTGATAAATTTTTCAAGCAAACATGACACATATAATTGCTATTGACCATGGTATCCCAGCTACTTGGGGTTCACACAACAAAGTTCTTGCACTGCATCTTCAGAGCATTTGGCAAACAAGACACAACACATAGGAACTAGGAACTAACAAGTAACACATTAAAGATATTGCAAATGAACCTCTAATAAATCGAAAGATAATTCTTATGTACATCGCAAACTATTTAAAATGTTAACACAGAGAAACAAAAACCTCTTCATCCAACTAAGTGAAGCTCCATCCCAAAATAGATAGAAGGAGAGCAAAAAGTAATACTTAATTTCTCTGTCATCTTTACAGAAATATAGCTACTAATACCTTCAAATGGAATCACAAAATTTGGAAGTTATTGACCTTGAAACTTCCACAAAACACTTGAAGGATAGCCGTCACAGACTTATTTAACCCTGCAATAGAATATATTCATCATCTCAAACCCACAAATCAAATCGCCCACAAAGCACAAAATAAAATTTTGAATCACTTGTACAAGGAAAAACTATACCTTCGAAGGATTTTCGACTTTGTATGAATCCGGGGTCACTGACGCCAACCACATACCAGGGAGTACATTCTGCAAAAAATTATCAAACACAGCAAATCTCAGTACCATATCAATGACAGGAAAGAAACCAAGCACCTAACTTACATCAAAGACTGAAAATTGTGGACGAAAAAGAAATGGGTTATTACATCTACTGCTTTCTGGGCATTCCTTGCTCTCTTCTTCGGCCTCCTTGCTGGCTTCGATCCAGTCAGAATAAAGATATCCTCTTCAATCTCTTCCCGTGAAAGAGAAATAGAGAACTTCTGCTTCTTCTCCTTTTTTTCTGAACCATTCCCTTCTGATTCCAACCGATCTGAGTTCACCTGATGCAATTGGGCTTTATTCTCTTGCACCGAAGATCCACCAAATTTTGATGTTCCTCCATTGATGTTCAGCGGCTTGCATATAGGCTTTCTTGGCCTTAAATTCCATGTCTTGGGCATCGGTTCTTCCACTTCTCCTTCAGCCCCAATTGTTTTTCCCTCGTCTCTAACCTCATCAATCTTCTCCTCATCTTGAACAACCTCAATAACTTTACCCCCATCTTCTACGGCTTCATCGGGCTTGGTCTTTTTGAAACGTATATAGATCCTCGATGATCTGACTTCTTTTCCTCTAACCCCATTGATGTCTGACACTGTAGACGATTTCTTCGAACTTTCGACTTTTTGATCAGAAGAAGAAACAAAAAGCCCATTTTTAACGACGCCCTCTGGTCTCGAATTTTTCCGGCTTTCAGTAACGATTTTCTTCTTCATCGGGATAGTATAGCCAGAGTCTGATTCGGAGGCGGATTCACGGAAAGGGGACTGTCGCCGTACCGATTCACGCATCGGAGATTGACGCGGTACCGATTCACGCATCGGAGATTGACGCGGTACTGAATCGCGCATCGGAGACTGGCGTAGACCCCACTCACGCACCGGAGATCGGCCAAGTGGCGCAGAATCGCGCATCGGAGATTGGCGTGGAGCCGAATCATGCTTTGGAGACAGTCGCGGCAGCGGCGGCGCCGAATCGGACGGTGAAGATGTTTGTGGTGAAGAATCAGCGAGTTTGGTGCGGCCGCGATGGTGATTGTTGGTATGGTTTTTCTTCCATTGGTAGGGCAAAGTGAAGTTGTGCAGAGTTTGAGACTTTGCAGGAACTGGCGATGCCATGCTCTTTCTCTTACCCTCTTCTCTTCTGTTATTCAGAGCCAAAAAAACTTTTGTTTCTCTCCGTCAATTTACACCGATCGATTGCCCGATTAGAGTTTTGTCTCTCCTCCGATCGTTCACAGAACTTTCAGATAAAAAGAAAATCAAAAGCTACGCAATCAACAAAAGAGAACCAAATTTTCAGAAATCACGAGAAAAAACGAGCTGATATACATTAGAGATTTCTCTGTATTTAATCGCCTGCGAAGCTTCATTGTAGCGCGCAGAGAGAGAGATAGGAGAAGGAGATGGAGAGTTTCTCTGTCTAAAACAGATTATTTTTGTGTGATTTGAATGCCGTATGATTGAGATAACAAAGAATTGAAACGCTAGAACTAGAGAATTGTGGAGAAAGAAACAATCTAGAGAGAGAGAGAGAGAGAGAATGGTGTTCGGAGGTGAAGTGACGAGGAGGGTATGGGATGTGTAAAATACACCACCAGGGCGGTTATACGGTGTTTGGTGAGTCTGGAATGAACACGGCAGGTCTTATTTCTTTTGCCAATTTTACCCTTCGATATCTCCTCTATTTTCTAAATTATTTCTCTATTTTTTTAAAGGACAAATTATATTTCCATTTTCCACCCCCATTTCATCCATGTATATGTTTCGATTAGATGAATTTTTCAAATCATAGATGGATACATTCATTAGGCTGTTTTTTTTGGGTCATAAAAAAGGGTTAAGGGGTAACCAAGGTGGAACTCTTGTTTGGGTGTTATTGCCGTTGTCCAAACTCATGAGGGAAGCCTATCAGGGAAACCTAGACGATGAGAAACTGTAGATACTCTCAAAGACCGACTTAAATCATAATCAAATTTAGTAATACAAAATCTGTCAATGAGAGAAATGTGAATCCCCCTTAATCAAACCCTACTTATTAATAAACGCGTGGGAGTCCGAGAGGACCTTAAATGGAATATTATAAGCCACTCAACCTCCAAAGGAATCATAATATGTCAAAAATATTTTTTACATTGTCCTATGAACTATCATATTCTTCACATTGTAATGTTAACTATTTAATTAGTTTTACATCACTTTAATTATTAATGTTTATGACATATTTAATGAAAAATTACTTTATTTTATCTTTTGAACGATGTATTTTTTTCATTTTATCTTGATACGTTGGCAATATTTGTGCCAAAAAAAATGGACATTTGTGATTGAGGCGATGTGAAATAATCCAAATAATTGAAGAAACTATGTAAAAAATTCAATAGTTTAAGGGATAAAGTGAAATTTAGTCCATAGTTTTAATAGTCAAAGTATATTTTACCTTTTTTAAAGGGTGAATAAAATCAAAAAATAAAAATATGGAACTAGTTTGACCATGTTGTAAATACATTCAACCAGACCAGTCCAATTGTTTTTTTTTTCTTTCTATTTTGGATACTAAAGGGTGATGGTTTGATTCAAACTTGGCATGCACGGTTTAGTAATATCCACCTTTTGTTATTGGGTTCAAACCCTAAGTATATAACTCTTATCAATCAGGTCAATCTCAAAGATTTGAATATTCGATAAAATATCGCTCCTTAAAATCACCGTTCATAGATTCACTTACTTGTGTGGAAAGATAATTTTATACAATGTTTAACATTAGTTTGGTACATGATGGTGATCTACTCAGACAATCGGGATATCTGAAAAAAAAAAAAAAATCCACTCTTATAATTCAACGTTAAATCACATATTAAAAACCCAATAAGTTTTCAATAATTTTAAGTAAATCTTTTATCAATATAGAATGAACAATCTAAAATTAAGTAATCTATTCTTAAAATGTATTTGAACCATTTTTCTCTTATATTGTTGCATACTAACCTAATTTTTGTGTATTTATAGATCACAACATGTCATTTAATTTTAGTCATCAATCCAATTCATGCTAAGTCATTATCATTATTATTTTTTAATTATTATTGATGACTAATTACATGTAATGTTGTGTCATTTTACATCCTCAAAGATTAAATTTTTCGCATTGCATCTTAATATATCAAAAATGTTACAATGTAACTCTTATTTTAACTTCCGTTATTTTTTTCGTCAAAAGTCAAACCATTGACACTATCAAAAAACTAGTTCGATCCAATTTAATAGTAACATTACCTTTATTTCATAATAACAACTAATACAATATCAAAAATAACCTTTCGATATCGTAATATTTTTCTGTACTTATTGTGCAGTGGTCTTCTAATATTGAAATAGTAAATACTATTGTGTATCTTGCACACAGTTTTGGGGAAGTACAAGCCAGAAGAATAACACAGGCCTTTTACCTATACTCAATAGAATAGAAACATCTAATAATCATATCAATACATAAAGATCATACTTCTACAATAAGACCAGAAATGTATGAGGTACTATCATATGTATGCCTATAGAGTACAAGTGTATCTTCTTATTGAACCATGATATCAATGATAATGTTTTATCGCAGCTAGATAATGAATATCGACCTATCTATACAATATCAAATGGTAACGTGATATTATTGTCAGATAATGAAAATTCACTCATCTACACAATTGTTTGCCCTTGAACATTTCTACACAGCTAGCATTGAAATTCTTTCTTAAGAGATACAAAACTTCACTCTACCAAACATTCATTTCTGCCACAGCAAGTGTTCCGATGGCCTTGCAGAGAAAAAGTAGCCGATCTTATGAAACAAGCCCTTCTCTTATGAAATCGAAGTTGTGGACTCAGAGTCAAGACTAAAGACTATAAAAGAAGTGGCTTCAGTTAGGCCTAGCCCAAAGAAACAAAACACAAAAACACTCCTTCTTGTGTGTGACCCGACTCCCACTTTGACACTTTTTTATGTGGATGCAACGATTATTCCCACTTTTCGACGAATCGTTCCAGAGGGGTACAACCAGAAGTAAAACTTCTTCTTCTCTTTGGTGGTTTGGTTTGGACCGCTGCATTGCATTGAATATTTACCATATGAAGATAACTAAATCCTGCACACTAATGGAAGGTGAAAAAGCGCAGTAAAAGTGAGCAACTCTACTACACCAGTTATAGCAATCCTCCCCTATACCAAAAAATTGAAATTGTAAATGCCTAAGGTAATCCTCATGTTTACATTAAATATAATGACCCCTTTTGAAATACACTTGGGTAAAGTTTAGTAACACTGTTTTAAGTAATTTTCTTTAGTGACAACAATTTCATTAATAAAGTAAAAGCATGTTTAATTATAATTCCACAAACGTATTCTGGATACATTTTAGTGTATAACAAATACACTAGTATACGCGTACATGTATACTACAATAAATGTGATTAACGTCAGAAAAATGGAGGAAGCCCCAATAAAGATACTTCCAGAAAGCGTTACCAAACGATTTATTATTTCTTCCAACGGAATCATATTGGATGAACAACAACCTCCACAAGCTGGAGAAAATAAGTGGGAGGATCCAGCAATCGTTGTACACCTCCTGTTGAAGTTGCCTAGTTGAGGGTATACATGAGCTAACGAGTTCCCTTTTTGATTGACATTTGAAATTTCAAGCCACCTGCTAGGTCGGGATATCAAGATGGCTAAACTCCCAACGCATGCAGTGAACTGAAAATTGTTGCTGAAAGTTTAGTTTCCTGAATTCCTGTATGGATTGGCAAGTTATCAAATAAAGTGTGCCATGATGAAGTCTAATGTAACCGTTAGAATTATGCAGAACATATGTAGGTCACAACTAAGAAAAGAACAAATACAAGTCCTTGAACACGCGAGTCACGCCAAGAAAAGAACACAAGCAGTGATTGAACAGATATAAGTTGCAACAAAAAAGAACATATATAAGCCCTTGTGTACGCATGTCAGTTCCACCAAGAAACAAACACATGCAACGTACAAGAACCCAAAGAGTTATGAAATACATGTAAGACGCAAGAAAGAACACGTGCAGTTCTTAAACACATGTAACAAGCAAAAAAAGTACAAATGCAAATTCTTTTGTTCTGACGGCAACAGAAGAAAATTGAGAGTAGTTTAGCTAGGTTAAAGAGATTTGTTAAAAGTGCATCTCTAATGTTCCCTCTGTCATTAAGTGGCGTGATTAATTTCTAAAATAGCACTCGCAGCTTGATAAGACGCTTGACAATACACTTCAATTAGAAACTTGCCTACTAAATTCCTATTCTAACTTGGCATACAGTAGATACCAAGGAGTCAGCTTACTCCATTACGGTGGTAAATTGCTTTTATTCTCCAGTAGATAGATCCAAAAACGATTTACCCCCAAAACGATTGAAAGGCTCATAGATATCACATTTTTGGACCAAAGTGATACGGTTGACTGTCCATCCAAATTGACAGAAAGTACAAGAAGCACAAGAAAAGTATTCAGGGCATGGGAGGAAAAATTTTCCATCCAAAAATTGATTTCCAACTGAATAGAGCATCCCCCCAACACACACAAATACAAAAAATGGATATTTGAATGAAGAGAAAAAGAAAGGAGGAGAAAAGGAACCAGTCCCATTGCAGAAGAAGAAGAGGACTAGGTCTGCCACGGCATAACCAGTGCTCAAGTATGGTATATTGACCTTTATACATACAAATGGCAGAATCAGAATGTGTAAGTGCAGGTGCTTCAATCATTTGGCCGTGGGTTTTGGGTTTGGGGGTATGCGAGTGTGTGTGAAAATAGCTAGATAGAAAGGGGGGGGGAGAGAGAGAGAGAGAAGAGGAGAAAAAGATTACTCATTGAAAACCGAATGGCTAACACAGACAATTCTATGTCCAAGTTTTACCCTATTCACAGAGATACCTTTTAGAACTCACAGAAGGAAGTTATCTGTCTTATTATATTGTAAATGATTTGGTTGGTGCAGAGCCGCGAACTTGGAAGTGAGTCACAAAACTCATGCTGATCAATGCATTCCAAGGCATCTTATATTCAGATTGGAACTTGGATAAGGAATTGCTAGAAAGTATTTACAGAATAAGGAAACCACCCAAATTTATCATCTGAGCCCAACCAAACCAATGCCGTCAAGTACAAGTTCTGGTCAGGACAAGTCATGGCAGAATGAATGCACAGAGGACATACATAGAAAAAAAAAGTCACTGAAAGGAGAGAGAAACAAGAAGAAGATAGTAAGGAAAAGGACGAAAACAAAGGAAGAAGAGATGAGAGGAAGATAACGATAGTATTGTTAATTCATTTTTACATTAATGAAGCTGAGTCATTTCACTCTGTTCCAAAAAAACACAAGGAGGTCATGAGCTTAACTATATACGTTAGGGAGATAATGTGTTTCTCGGCCTAAGCATGGGGATAAATGGTTTAGATCCAAAAAACATAACTCCACTGTGGTAATGTAGTTTAAAATTCTATGCCTCACTTTGTCAAGGTTGTGGACTAAAGTACTATAGCTAATTGGCTGACGGTGTACTATAATAAGATAACAGAACTCTTCATCAAATTTATTTTGAGTGTTTTTTCTCCCCCCAGAATTTTCAATCGAAAGATACACTGAGTGTCTAGGAGAAAAAGGAATAGGTAATATGTATCGGGTAAAAGCTATTTTATTGTGGATTTTGACTTCGAATCTTCGACTGTCAAATTTCAAGAAAATTCTGACTCTGACAATTTGGTCCAATACTATAAGGCAGTGAAGTGTAGGTAAATTCCTAAACTTATTTACGTCTCCCATCATAAAGAAGCCAGTATCTTATCACTTTAATGACAATTGTGGCATTGAAACCTTCTTCGATCTGAGACACAGATGGCTCCCTCCATCAAGTATTACATCACATTCAATGAACAATTAACAATCATGTATTACATTGAATGGGGTTTTATCTTTTCAGAAGAAAATCAAAAAATACAGTAGTTTCGGTAAAATCTTATACTGTTACATACCATAAATGTGCAGTTTCTTTAATTCCACTCCTCTGCACCTTGAATTAACTCTTGAATCATTGCTCTTGGCCTCTACCACAAAGAAAGAGAAGCCCAAGGAACTCAGATAATCTGGGAAGAAACATTTTGTTTTCTATTCACCAATCAAAAACAAGTTAAATACATCAAGTGAAGCTCCATGCTTTAATTAGGGCCCCCAACACTGATCAACTCTGGCATACGCAACTGCTGGTAACTCTAGACCTATTTCCACTTTCCTCAAAAGGTAACATATTACATAGATTTACACAACCTCAAGTACTCAAACAGAACAGACAATGCAGCTAGGCAGCCAGAGTCACAAATATTGGTACATAATTTGTTCTACAATTGAGATAAGTAACATAAGTGAGTTGATAATGAAAGCTCGCAGAAAGTAAAAGAGACAACCTATTGGATACCAACTTTCATGGCAGTTTTTTTGGTTGCCCAATAAGCAAGCACTGTGGTTTTTAACTTGTTATATGAAGCGAGTTGATAATGAAAGCTCGCAGAAAGTAAAAGAGACAACCTATTGAGTACCAACTTTCATGGCAGTTTTTTTGGTTGCCCAATAAGCAAGCACTGTGGTTTTTAACTTGTTATATGAATTGTAACAGAAACAACTACACAATTCTTCTCAGAAAAACACCAGAAACCAATTCCAATTTCCAACTAGAGAAAATAAAGAATAAAAATCATATTTAAATAAACAAGAACGATTGTTTCAATTGTGCTACTAAATTTACAGTACATTAGGATAAATAAACTATACTGCCTAATGTCAACTAGCCACCAAGCTGCAATGCCGCATTTTCTTTTTTGGTGCCGCACATACAATTACACCCATATAACTATATAAGGTAAGACCACAAGATATTAATTTAGATCTTCCTATTATTCATAACCTTAATGCAGAATTAGAGAATATCTAAAACACTATGTTTTTTAGTAATCTGAATTAATAGCAAAGTCCAATATCTTCATCAATCATGAACATCAACAGCCAACGAGCCCACATAATATCTATTAGTCCTTGAACTATTATTGCGACTCTTAGGGCACACTAAAAGTACTCAAGCTTGGCTCATGATTAGCTAAGTTAGATGCCACTTGAGGTTGGCTACCAACTTGTGCTGTTCAATCTCACTCAATTAGCTAAGAAACACTCTAATACCTAATAAAAGATCAAGGTATGACAACCCAATATATGATGACTCAAGTGGAGATTGCTTATAAGATGGGAGAACCAAGCACATAGAAGCTTAACTTGTCTTTACTCAATGTAAGATATGCTCTGCTAGAAGAGCATCATTTGACAATGAAAAACACAAATGCAACATTTTTTAAATCAGTTCCCCTCCCTATATCTAAAACTATTGAATTACATGAGAATGATTGTCGCACTTAAAACTTCAGCGCTGACAGGAAATATCCTTTGTGGGATTGGTTTTACATTATTAGAAGGAAATAAAACCCAGCAAGTCCATTCCTGGAAAGAATAAAGATGTTTCGGGTGCGAACAGGGAATTCATGGAGTTAAATCCAAATTTGTTCAGGATTAACATGAATAGAGAGGCCATGATAGCAGATTTCATGATGGGGAGTAGTTTGGACCACGAGATTCCAATGAACTTTGCAATATGAGGAGGTGGACTCTACAGAATTTCATGTATGGTTGTCATATGAGTGAGGGGGAGCGTGGGAACAGATGAAAGGCGTCCAAAAACGGTTTACAATGAATTCATTCTGTATTTCATCCGTGTGTTTCCCTAGAGAGGTATTTGGCAGATGAAAGCTCTGAAGAAGGTGTCTTTCAAGAGGGAACAGAGCTTTGGAAGCTATTTCAATGAGACAAATCTTAGTTGGGGGAAAATTCTTGTTCATTTGTGCTTCATGTATAAGGAAGCAAGAGAGAATGTTGACCACTTGGTGCTTAAAACTTGTTAATTGGTGCTGCGACTATAAGGTAGTGAGAGAGACTGTTGACCATTTGTTGCTTCATTTTGGAGTGGCTAGAGAATTTGGGTGCTTGCCCTTGACCTGGATTAGTGCTGTGATCCATCCGAGCAAGAGCTGATCTTATGCAGCAGCAGCAGCTTGGAGGGGAGGAGGACAGGGAAATGTAGGAAGTTGCCCATTCTTGTGTGTGGTCTTTGGGGAGAGTAGAATGGGAATGCTTCTGAGGGTGAGAAATCGAAGTTTTGATTATGGATCTATTGCCATTCTTTTTTAATTATTTTTTTTTTTTGGTGCATGGAGTCAATTTTTTCATCTTCTATTGATTGCTAGAAAGACATTATCAGGAATATGTTCTTGTGTGTGGTTCATCAAGAGATACCCTGTACTAGGATTATGTCCCTTGCTCTAGTACCCTATAGCAAACTTTTGATAATTAATTGGGAGCTTTGAGGGGCGGGTGTCTAGAAATTCAACCACATTGTATTGTCTCATTCAAAAAATCTGTACAGATGTTAGAAAAGGGAAACCATCTTCATGTCTTTCTAGGAAAATCATCATACTCAGGCAGCTGATAAAGTTTCAAAACTCTATTCCTGGAACGCATGCAAATTCAGTACCATTTGTTACTAACATTGATCTCAGAAAATTGAACTCTATTCCTGGAACACGTGATCTCATAAAATTGAGACTGTTCAAAAAATTATCAGCAGTTGAGATCATCCGTGTTACTTAATCATTCAGCAAAACTTATTTTAGACATTAGATTTTGAATAACTACATTAAACTGAACATGAAGACCCTTCATAAGGTTTCTCAAATAGCCAAGAAAAACAGCAATTAGACCATGTTGCTCAAAACAGAAAGCTGCATGCGTACAAATTCTTTTCTTCAAAATAAGCTCACGGATTGTTAAATCAGCTTTCCAGGGATATGATTTTAGGTGTTGATTGTTAACTGATACATCGTGTCCTTCACGTATCCTGTGTCACTAATCCGCCGTTTTTCTTTCACAATAGACACATTTGTTGCTTGTAAAAAAGGAGGGAAAAGAAATATTCTATTATGCAGTTCGATTACCTGGTCCTGTCACTTGAAACATTTACAAATTTTTAGTCAAGTGAAGCCCTTTTTCTAATAATTTCCGAAAATGATAAAATTCTAATTCTTTTGCCCTGTAAGCTCCCAAACTCTTCGTTCCTCTTAAGGTAAGCATGAGAAAATAGTTTCCTTTGTTGGTAAATCACACCAGCAGGTTTCCCAAGATGTAATGTTGAAGTGTGTGGTTCAAAAGCACCATTTATGTGAGAAACAAAACCATCGTCATTTCATAAAAGTGATGCTGGCCATTAAGATCACATGGAAATAACAGCTAGGCAAGAATACTGATCGACATAGGCAAGATCAGGAAACACTACTACTTCATTAAAGTTGGCAAAGTAAACATCAACAGAAAAGTACGGAATAAATGAATTGACTGAACCGATCTAACATTAAGAGTCTTCACAAAAATTATCTCAGTGCCCTAGAACCAGCAAAATAAACTAACATGTCAATCGCAGAAAGTGCGAGGAAGTAGTTTGCTAGATAAGTAAAGATGCAACCTCAACAATCAATCTCAACTGTGCATGGCTCCCACATCATTTCTATTGTAATTTTTTGCACTGCCTTTTGAGCATATTCAAAAGTAACAATCCATTTGCACTACCAAGTAGAACATAACAGACTTCTATAAGGCGCTTGGATAGTACATTGAACATATGCAACAACTTTAATTAAAAACTTCTGCCAATTCATTGAGCTCATCACAGAATGGGTAAAATTCTTTCCCTTTCACCTCTGCAGGTTTGTAGTCAGTAGTACCTTCATTTGACATCACAGAAATTGGAAGTCATGAGACCACAAACTTCAAGGCAACACTCAAAAGGAATACCATCCCCGACAATTTTATCTAACCCTGCAAGCAGCATAATCATTTTCTCCATGAGTCCTAGCCCTTAACAATAGATATTCAATTACATAAACAGAAAGAAACATAACCTATGGAGGAGCTTCAGAGACTTTGTATGTACTAGGAGTTATCAACCCCAACCACAAACCAGGAAACACATTCTGCAAAAATATCACAAACAACTATCATTAGGTAAGACACCAAACCATAGCAACTGCATCAGAGGGTGAAATTCAGCATAGAACAATAAGTCCTTACATCAAGCTGTTTCTGAACTGCCTTTCCTCTCTTCTTTGGCTTCTGACAAGGCTTTGACCCAGTCATTGCAAAAATGTCCTCTTCTATCTCCTCTGGAGAAAGAGCAATAGAGAACTTTGGCACCTTCTCCTTCTTATTAGCAGTCGATTTGCAACCACCTCCAGTTGCCCGAGGCAATAGAGATTTGTTCTCCTGTGACGACCCGCCAGCTGCAGATTTTCCCACATTTCCATCTGCTGGCTTGTGAAGGGGCTTCCTAGGCCTCAAATTCCAAGTTTTTGCCCCCAGTTCTTCCCCTTTTCTAAGGACTGTACCTGTCTTTCCATCATGTTGAACCTCCTCAGACTTTTTCTTTGTACGGAGACGAATATAGATCTTTGGTTTCTCCTCTTTAGCCACAGCCACATCAATATCCGATGTCAACAACTTTTTATCTGATGTCTCAATAGTGTGATCAGAAGCTGAAAAAGAAAAGTCATCTTTGACACTCAAAGGCGGTGCAAAAGTTTTCTGATCATCATGAGAAAAACCGCTCCTGAACAAAGCAGCATTGCTGGACCTCGATTTGGAGCTCAAATCAGGCATTGCAGACTGTCCTAGTGTCAGTAGAGATTGCAATGGCGCTGAATCAGACAGCGGAGATTGGCACAGCACAACATCAGGCGAAGGAGATTGTTGAGTTGAAGAGTCACCAAGTTGGTGATCACATTGATTGCTGGTCAGGCAGTTATTGGACAATTTCAATTGGGAAAATGAGCTGTGGAGTGCTTGGTACTTAGGTGATGACATGGTATTCCTTGTCGGTTGTGATAATTACAAATTGCTAAGACCAAGACTCTACCTCTCTCTGATTGACCACAAAAAATTTTCTGTTTGATTTTTCACAGAACTCCAAAAAAGACAATCAACACAAATGAACTTGAAGAGAGAGAGAGAGAGACGAAGCAAGCGAAGAGAAAAAGAGAGATGATGGAGATTTCTCTATGATCTTTCAATGCATGTGAAGGTTCATAGCAAATATCACGACTGTAAATATACAAGAACTGGAGAGATAAAAAAGAAAAGAGAACCTCGCAAGAGGAAAAGAGATGAACAATTTCTCTCTCTCTAAAATGGGTTGAATTTAGACACATAATGTGTAGATATAGCGCTCGGCAGAGTCCAAAGCTCTATTCAAGCAAAAAAAAACCTAAAAACAAAATGTTGGAGAGAGAAAGGTTGTGTGTGTGCTGTGTGAACCAGAGAGAGAGGGGTGAGGCTAAGAGGTGAAGTGAGTGAAGCTGTTGTGAAGAAGAGGAGGGTTATAAATACTGCAAGTCTGGGATGAAGACGGAAATTTAATGCACTTAATCGATTTTACATTTGATGATCTGTTTATTTCCTAGATTACAGTAATTTACTATTCTTCCTTTAAAAGGAAAAAACATTGAAGACAAAAAAAAAGATGCTTACTAATCTAGCATGCAGGATTATGACATACACGTGTTATATACGTAAAGTGCAGATGTACGTGTGGAGCGGGTCCACCTTAAAAGTAGGTTTATGATGACGCAGTGTGCTCATTATGTGTTTGTATTCCTCCTTTTTTTCTTCATTTAAGTTACCATATGGTTTAAATGCGGTCACTACCGTACTTTCTAGCACTGATAATAATGAAACACAAATAGGTTTGAAATGTCAATAAACACCTAAACAACGAGTTTATACCCCACCAATCAAATTCAAAGTGGTACTACAACACATCATGTTGGGTTGTTGTGGTTAAATATTCCTTCAATTGTTATCCAAAATTGTAAGAAAAAGTTTGTTATTGCATCAGCACTCAATGTGAATAATTAAAGACGACAACTAAGTCGAGCATAGACTAACCGAAAAAACTGCATGCTTCCAGCAAGTGGTGAAAGTACAGATACAAAGAAGGCATATCAATAAGAAAGATTTGATGACAATCTAGAATCTGTTGCAGTTATCAGAGAGGATCTATGTTTCATATTCCTGCCAATATTGAAAAAGTTACCATGTACAGACATATTTCTACATTTGAACATAAATAGAATTTTCAAACGTGATGGTCTCCCAATGAATAAGTACCACTACGTACGGCCTTTTTTCCATACAATTCCTATGCTACTACCTATCAAAATTAGCATTATGAAAATCTTTCAAGAGAAGCATAGTTTCTCCTATGTCAAACATAATATCAATTCCCTGGCTTGCCTAAAACTGTCACAACACTAACATACAGAATAAGAAGATATCTTGGCAAAGACTGTGCACGGCTATATTAGAATTAGGGCTTCCCAAAAAACCTATATTCCTGCACATTGAAATATATAGAGCATGTAGTCTCATTAGCAACACACCAGATGCAATATAAAAATCTCTGTCCCTAAGAAGTATATGCAAAACCAGAGAGCATGAGAAATGTGATCAATGTGAATTCAAATAAAAGGATCGGTAATTGATGATATTCGTATATCTCATATACACTGACTGAATGTCATCAAAACCATTGCATGTTTGAAAAAACAAAAAGATATGTTTAAGTAACTCTAAAGAGATATTTTGTTTGCATGACATTATTGGATAAGGTAGTTTCCGGCTATTGTAACTTACAACAACAATAAATTCATCTTATATTTCTTTTTTCCTATGAGAAAAGTTTCCCTTATGTCTCAGATATATCCTACCTCGTTAGTCAATTCCAAGTATTTGCAATAAGGCTTAGTGAAATTGAGCTGTATATCTTCTTAAAACAACAGTTGTATAAACCCCGCGTCTCTTCAGCACTGTATCATCACAATCGGACTTTCATCTCTTCCCCACAGACAATTGTTTGAGGATGCTCAAAATATTGACAATAAATCATTTTTGCTATTACACAACAGAAAAAAAGAAAAAAAACTGATGTAAAAATTCCATACAATGCGTGGCAGGAGTTACAATTCAATTGGGTCAAGTTATGAATCAATTGGATCAATTAGGATCGAAATTTAGGGATCAATCCCAACTTTTTTAAATCTTATTGAATCGTACCTTTGATCTCATTGAGTCCGATGGAATCATAACTTTTTTCAATTTTTCGGCCCCATAGTTTGTCCCCATAAGACATATAATACTTCTCACAAATTAAGATCAATATAGAAACCTAGACATATTGGTTAATAAAAAGTAAATGACAAGATATTCAATGAATATGGAGGCTACTTGTCTTTCATAATAAAAAGATGAAGACAATTTGTCATTCTATGAAAACCTAGAGGGTAATCCATAGTGTAGTTGTTCTGTATCGTTCCCCATTTCTATGACGACCCATGATCTTTAAAGCCACTAGCAATTCCGCATAGAAAAAACCGCGAATCTTTCGATCAAAAAAGAACCTATTCACAGGCAACAAACCATTAATATCTCTGTGATCAGTGCATATACTTATGTTGAAAATTTCAAATTCATTGATGAGGTGATACCTGGGAATTTTATTGAAGGATTTTGAGAACGTTAAAGAAGAGTGTACCTGACGGCTATTTTGTAGAAGGTTATGGAGTTTTCGGTTATGGCGGAGGAAAAGTGGCGGGAAAGAGAGGTGTAGAGAGGCAGAGTGGCGGTGTAACTAAGTTGGTTTCACCGGGAAAATATTGACCGAAATGCGTACACTACCCACCGCTACTAATGCTCTTTTGGGCAGGTGGATGGAATAGAAAGTAGGTAAATGAAACGTAAGAGGGATATATTGTTTATTTTTAAGGATGGAAAATAATAAACATACATTTACTTTTTTATGTGTTTGATTTAATTTTTTTTTTTTTGTAATAGCTAAGATTAGAGATGACATTCGAGTTATGTTAAGTTATTGTTTGTTTGTGTCGAATATTAGTTAAACATAATTTAACTCATTTAATTAATTGTGTCGTGTCGAGTTGTGAGTTGACCTATTTATTTTTGTATCGAATTCGAGTTGTGTCATCGTGTTGAATCGAAAATTTTTTACCCTTAGTTAAGATGAAAAAAAAAAAATTTAGTTAATTTAAATTTTTTGTTTTATTTTAAAATTTATTTTTAAAATATATGTACACATACATATTTACCGTTGTATTTTTATATGAAATTAATGTATACATAATATATGTATATATAAAAATATATATAAACAAATAAGATACATCTCAACATAATATAATTAACTTTTTATCCACTTTCCTTCTGAATTTGGGGGGATTGATTTTGGTAACTTAGAAAAAAATTTAATTCATCCACTTTTCCATCTGTAATATTTTTCCTTCCTTACCAAATATGATGTTTTATTTATCCCTCCAACTTTCCATTATTCCAACTTTTTATCTTTCCACTTTTTTATTGTAGCAAACGGAGCATAAGGGGTAATTTTAAGGGAGGATTACACTTAGCTCTAATTGTATACTAAGGGGGTAATTTTAAGGGAGGATTACACTTACACCCTTATTATATACTAAGGACTTGTTTGTTTGAGGTATAAGTTTTTATATTCATTTCACTTCGATTTAATGGTATATTATACTCGGTCTTAAATTATAATCTCATATTTTCCCTTATTTGTTTGTCACAAAACATTGTCTGTGTAATACCTATTTAAAAAAGTTAAAAATTGAAACTACTCAATGTAAAAAGACAATTGTAACCTTCTAAAAAGTCAAAAATTGTAACCGGGTTTTATACGGAGCATTGTACATAAGGGCATTTAAGTCTTTTTACTCTATTATTGCTCCATAAAATTTGTACTGAGAATATTATATCATCGGATCGGTGGTATTGCTTAACATCGTATACAAAGACATAAGAGTTACAGTTCACACAGGGTCAGTACTATGACCCAAAAATTAATACCGAGTTAAAAAATATCAAACAAACAAGGTAAAAGTAGGCCTCACGTATTATTTTTCTTATACCACTACTCTTACACCTAAAACAAAGAGGCCCTAATTGTATAATTATATACTAATTATTATTTAAAAAAAATAGATTTTTATTTTAATAAATGTCATAATAAATATATGAATTTTAATTTTAAAATATTTAATATTTAATATTTAATATTTTATCTTTAATTGAAGTATTTTTGATTTAAGTATAATATTTTAAATTTGAAAAGGTCTAAATATTATAATAAGAGATTTGACTATAATTTATAAATAACATGTATAATTTGTGTACTATTTGAAATGTCAAGGTTATTAGTACATAATCTCGTTAAAAAAAAACATAAATGACAAAATATCATATGACTAGTTATTATTTGTGTTTGAAGGCATAAAATAATAAAAAAATAGTAAACAATAAATATATTTATATTCATATTTAAAATCAAATCACAAATATAATGAAAAGATAAAGGAATTTAAACATCATTTTACAGCGGAGGTGAGAGGTGGTGGGCGATATTGGTAATGGTAGGAGACGGTGATGGTTGTGATAGGTGACACTGACCGTGTTGAAGGTGATGGTGGTGGCGGTGGGGGGGGGGGGTTAGTGGCAACGATGGTGACAACTACGACGGTGGTGGCCGTGGTAATAGTGGCGACGACATTAGCAGTGGGGGTGGTAGAGGTAGAGGTAGTGGTGGGGCAGTTTCAAATACTATTTTTTTTAAAGGATTTATGAGAAAATTTTTTAAAAGTACTTCTAAAAAATTACTCAAAATACACTCTTAGGGACCTATTTTTTCTATTAAATTTATGGTGTTAATATTAGTTGTTATATTAACTTTAAAGTAAAATTTAAAACGATTTTAATTGCGAATAATAAAAGTTATTTTGTTTATTTTTTATTTTGAATTATAATATACTTTATTATATAGATTTAAATTTTTTATTAAAACTTAAACGACACGAGACCAAATAACAAAATCGACGTTACTTGTCCTCAAAGGTGGTGTTTGGATAGTGAGATAAAGGAGGTTATCCACTAGTTGGATAGGATAACATAAGAGTGGGATCCATATAACCGTTGTTTGGGAAGCATTTTTGAGATTGACTACAAATCCCGGGTCATCGCTTGACCTGGTGCGACAGTAGAATGTTAACCCTCACACACCGGTCTTACGTAACCCAGCCACCCCCCCCCCCCCCGGGTTACAAACCCAAGCAATTGGTTACCCTACGTATTTGCCCCTTTCTCTTTCTCTTTCTCCACGTTCTGTCTAGCGAAGAAGAGGTCCTCCAATTTTCTGCATCTGTAGGTGAGAGCTTCTTCACAGAGTCAACGAAGAAGACGACATAACTGGATAGAACGAAGAACACAACTTCTTCTTGAGGTAAGTTTCTCATCGTTCTCTCTATCTCTATAATTATGTCTCTCTCTCTCTCTCTCTCTCTCTCTCGATCTCTCTGGACAGAACGAAGAACACACACCGAAGATCAGATCTGCTTTTGTTCACCCTCTATTTGACAAACAGGTCTGGATCTGAGTTTGACGGACATATTTAGATTTGAATTTAGAGCGCTGATGTATGGGCTTAAAATGGTGGAGCAGTATGGTTTGATGGATTTACAGGATATTGATTGAGTCAAACTCAATTAGGAACTTGTTAATGGCTGAGGACCCTCAGAGCAATGAAGTGTTTAAGAATCACTATCTTGATATGGATGTGCTCTACCGTTCTGGTGAAACACTACAGGTGACATAATCTAATCATTTCTTTTAAAACAAAATTGCCATACTTTTTAATTTTGTAATTTTTTTCGTCAATGCTTTAATGAAAGATTCCTACCTTCATTTGAATACCATGTATCTTGTAGATGATGGCATAAAATGTGGAGTGAACTTGGTGGAACTAGGATTTGATCTAAAGAAAATGTCTTATAGTATTCCTATGCTTCTATGATCTTTGAGCCTAATTAGGTTGTGGATATGTTGATACTTGTAACATTTTGAGCCTCATAAAATATCTAGTTTGTTAATTTTCCAGAGTGTTAGTTAATCACCTCTTCTACCAGTTGAAATGTTATGCAACTTGCACTGTGAGAAGCTGCTTATAATTTGGAGAAAGGAATCATTGATTAACTCTATTTGTGGCATGTGTGCTTATGATAAATTTATCCATTGTGCCTGAGCATGTTATCTACCACCGAATTTTGCTACTCAGATAGTGCGAAGGCTCAAAGCTTTGAGAACTTTTGGTCCATATAGAAATTGGCTCTTCACAACTGTTTAACAGTGGACAATTAGCTAGCTGTTTATAAATACAATCTGCAACTTACATTGAATTGTCTTTTTCTCCCAGTAAATGACTTGCTTTTATTAGTTTTAACTTGTCAACATTATGTTCAGACATTGTGCTTATATTATTATTACTTATTTGATCACCTTGGGCAGGGGCATTCTTACATACACGCCTCGCTTGGTTTCAGTTGATTTTCAAAGTGCTTATTTTATTTTTATGTTGAGTTGTGAGCAATTGAATGTATGCTTTTATGTCATTTCCTATGTATTTCCCTTCATAATTTCATATGTCATAGAGAGTATGGAAATTGGTATATAACTATATGGTATTCAAAGCTTTTTGGCGACCTTTTTGATTTATTCTACATATATTTTTTAAATATATTTGGAAAAATCCAGGAAAAGTTATCTTTGTGATAATTTGATTGTGTAAATAATATCACACCACACATATGAGGGGGCTTTTGAAAGATCTACTGGAGATTTGGGTGGTGTTAAAGTTTGTTGTATCAGTTTCCTTTTCCTGGGTCTTCTTGGGGTTCTTTTTCGAATGAGTTGAAGGGTTTCTTTTGTGGGTGGAGAACCAAGAGGCATTGATGTTTACTGGGATAAAATGAGTGTTTGAGATCTTTTGGTATATTGACAAATGAGATGACTTTGCTTTGGCCAATCGAAACAATTGTAGGTAGCATGGTATTTATATTGTGTAATTCCTCTAAATTTTACCATTTTCTAGGTTGTACCAGTACATGAGTCAATAGATATTTTCAATTGAAAAACTTCTTAAATGTCTTACTAGGACCTTCAATTATACAATAGGTCTCCTAAAAAGTGGCTGCCATAATTACAACTTTGTTTGGAAATGTTATTTATCAATTTTTTGACATCACAGGTTTTCTTGGATCCATGAGTTCACATGGTACACTGTACAATGATATCCCACCTGTATGATCTGATGTTGTCACATGTTGAATCTGTGTTAGGTAAATTTGTGGCTTAGATTAAAGAGAGGATTGGTACATTTGATATCCCGATAAGACACATATACAAAGAAGCCAATTTTGTGGCTGACAGTCTAGCTAACAGAGCAGTGGATGATGGCTTTTCATCTGTTTTTTCTGTTTCTGCTACTTTGCCCAGTTCAGTGAAATGAAGGCTTATGCAAGATCAGATAGGTTTGTCGGTTGTACGCAAGAAGAGAATGGTTATTTTTGATGATAAAGGCTGAGTTTTTTTTTGTGATGTAGGCAATTTCTGCTATGCTGCAGTAAGTTGAGCAATTGTGTTCTGTTATGTGAAGTAGTCTGTGCTGATATGGTGTGCTGGTATAAATGAAGCTGATGACTGGATTGTTGCTGATATGCTGGATGGAGATGGTGGTTGTATATTGCAAGAGCTAAAACCGAAGATGACAGACTAATTTTTTGTCCTTTCTCTTGTAAATAAAAATAGAAAATTTTGTTCTTGTAGCAGTTTTCTACATTTTTGTTCAAACAGAATGTTTATGTTTTTGATTCTTGTAATTTATGATATTTATTCAATAAAATACCTTTTTTTCTTTAAAAAAAAAAATTGTTTTGGTTGCTTTATCACATTGTTTTATGGCAAGGTTGTTTGTCATTTTCCCATTGTAATCAATTTTTAAGAAATATAATAAAGTGTTGATTTGTTTGAAAAAAAATTACAAAAAAAAAATTATATATATTTAACTTTCCTTATTTTTATATGTTTTTATGTATATTTAAAAAATATATAATTTTATTAGGTTTAGGTGAGTTAACCAAACATAGGATATAATTAGATTGGAATAAACAAAGTCATGGGTAAAATAATAAACTACTACAAAATTATTTGTGTAATTTATGGGACCTATTGAATTATATATTTGTTTCTCAAATAAAGGTTAGAATTGGATATAATTTTAGGTTAGAATTTTAAAGCGAATGATTTTAAAGGGAATTAGAATTTTAAAATGAACGAGTGAATTTGACTTCAATGAATTTAAATATAAAAAAAAAATTTATATCCGACCCGTTACCCAAAAACACCGTAAGGACAAATTATCGATGATACCTTGGTTATCATTAACAAAGAGTAAACCCGTACTTTCACTTCCAAACAAGCCACAAAAGACAAAACCCCTGATTATAGAGACCGATAACGTGTCATAACGTCCCTTTCTATGTCAGAGATGGCTTAGCAAGGCCAAACTTTGCAAAACCCTACACCGGCGGCTAGTGGTCCACCGGTTGGGGAAGATACGAACAGATTCGCCACCTTGAAACGTCGGCGTGACGATGGAGACGCGTCGGCGGCGGAGGGAACCATTGTGGATGTGCCGCCTTCGAAGCGGTTGCAAGTGGCGCAAGACATAGTATTCAGAATCGTCGTGCCATCGAGGCAGATCGGGAAGGTTATTGGTAAGGCAGGGACTCGTATTCAGAAGATTCGTGAAGAGAACAAAGCCACCATCAAAGTTGCCGATGCAATCGCGGTGAGTAGAATTATTAGAAGTTTCGTGTATGTTGTTTGGTTTTCCTAGAAAATTTTGGAAGGAAAACATAATATAATTTGATATTAATGATTTGTTTGGTTGCTGAGGAAAATAAACGAAAACAGAATGAAGCGTTGTTGGTGTAGGATAAAAAGTTGTAAAATATAATGTTGTTGCTCTTCTGTTTAGTTTCTTTGAAAGTGTGGTGTGAGAAAAGATAATTGGTTCTGTTGTTTGGTTGCTGGAAATTGTCCCAATAGAGAAGAATGCGTGATTTAAATTAGAACTATTTGTTTGATTTCTTGGATAATAAAAGGAAACAATTTGAACAGAAAATCTTGTTCTTGGGTTGGAAAGGGAAGAATACCATATAAAAAGATGAAAAAACATTCTAGATACTGACAAATTTCTGTTTAGATACAGAGAATTATGTGGTGTGAGAAGAAAAGAAAATAGGGTTTTGATTGTTTGCTTCCATAAGGTGGCCAAACAAATGGTAGGAATAGAGTTGGGATTATAATCTATTTTAACCCATATTGTTGAGTTTGTATCTTGTTATTGAAGTCAATATGTTCTCTTACAATGGATTAAAGTGATTCAGAATATTTTGGAATTGTGATTGTTATGTTTCAGTGGACTTGATTGCATGTGATATGGATGATGGAGTGTCCAGTGTAGACCAGTGAAGCCCTATATTGTGTTTTTAGTAAGATTTGATATGATAATGATTAAGTTTTCAACTATCAAGAGTCCACTGATGCACCTTTTTAGTTATGTTTAGTGCTAGAAGTATAAAAATAAGCATGTATGTTTTCACATTCTTTTTCAACAGCTAAGGCCCGAGGTGATATTAGGCTCAAGAAATGTAAATCAAGGAATGGCTACGTCTCTCTCTCTCTCTCTCTCCTGTTTGGTGGTATGATTTGCAAATTGAGCATTGTAAAATTGTAAATTTTTTCAACCTTTTGATGTTTTGCAGCGACACGAAGAGCGAGTAATCATCATAAGTTCTAAAGACAGTGACCACACCTTTTCTGATGCAGAGAATGCCCTTCATCAAATAGCCAGTCTTGTTCTAAAGGCAACACAACTATATGAAGCTATAATGCAACTAAAGTATCACAACAATGTAATGCATTCCAGTACAGTAATGCATTTCTTTTAAAGTTGTTCTCAATTGACATGGGTACAATTTTATGTAGTATGAGTATGTCACAGCAAGCTTTTTTGTGTTGCAAGCGGTGGATAGTTTCTATCTCTTTCATTTGGTATTACCTGGTTTTGCCTAGATCAAAAGTAGACATGATGGTGTCTATGTGCTCGCTTTGGAAGGTTTTGAAGGAATGGATCAGAAGAACCTATTTGAGAGCAATGACCTTTTTTGTTTTGAATCTCAAGGATGTCTGATGTGTCTGGAATAGTTGTTTGGTCATCGTCAACCTTATTAGAAGTTAGGTTTCACTTGATTTTATTTATTCTTAGGGTCTTTTCATTAGGGGAACATTAGAGGGAGAAAGAGGAAAACATACTATGTTTTTAGTTAGGCATTTGGATGATCTAAATATTTCAAAGTGCCCAATAATGCATTCCAAGCCATGGATTCAATGTATGGGAATCAAATGACCAGGTTATCTAGATTAGGAATTCACAACATGTTTTCTGTTTATGTTTCAATGTTTGAGAGTCTTAGTTAATTTAATGGTGGGATTCTTTGAGTTTATATCTATATTTAAAGGACTAGTCTAAGCTTTTGTACTTGTATTTCTCATGATGTCCATATGTATCCTTGTGCCTTTCTGTTACCTAAAGGAGCCCTTTCCTGCACTCTTTTAAAATATATACCTTTATTGTGGTGAATTTTCCACATGTTTTTTGGTCTATGTAGTATACTAGTATATTTGATGCCACTTGTTTTTGTTGAACTCGTAAAATGATTGTATAGCCGTGTTACTTAAACATTATGTGTATTTCATAGAGTAACCCAAACACTTTTCATAGACTGTACAAGGATTAATGTAAATTATAGTAGT
>CAUOFW020006096.1:0-25057 GCA_963454935.2 Ilex paraguariensis | reverse complement strand
GTTGAAATCTCTTTAAGTGTTATTTTAAATTTTTACGACTATATCACTCTAAATTTAATATGAAAATATAACTATAAGGTTGTGTTAGGTGACTTTTTAAAAGTGTTTTTAATACTTATAATTTCTCATATACTTTTAAAAAAAATAGAATTTAGAAACCGCCTCACCAATACCTCTACCACCACCGCCCCCACCACAATCACTACTACCACTACCGCCACCCCACCCACCACCACTATTGCCACCCTACCACACCTATAGCCCCACTAACACCGTCACTACCACTACCATTGCCCCCTTCACCATCATCTCTTCCACAACAACTACCACCACCGCCCCTATCACCTCCACTATCGTAACCCCACCACCCCCCCTCCCATTGGTGCCCCACGACCACCATCATTACTGCCATCTTACCACCATCGCCACTATGGTACCATTACCCTTACCACATCACCCTCAATGCCCCCTAACCACCATCACTGATTAACTATCAAAATTATTATTTTTATTATATTTAATGATTGGTTAATTGCATATTATTTGTAATTAAATGTGTTGAATTATTTGATTTTCTAGTTTTAGTATTTTTTCTAGTTGTTTGGTTTATTTTGCAGGTAATTTGGTTGATTTAAAGTAATAATGGATAAGGCAAGTAAATCAATCATTAGAGGAAGAATCACAACTAATAAGGATTGAAGAGTCAATATTGAGATGGGAAGACTTGAAGATATGACAGTAATTTAATTCTTATAAGAGTCTAAGATGGAAGAAAACTCATTTAAAGTTGGATTAGGAAAGTATCCTAAAAGAATAAGGATTTGACACGTCTTCAATATTTTGATCATAACTTTTGACTCTGATATCTGGTTTACTTGATTTTTGGGGATTGAAAAGAAGACTCCAAGTGCTACAAAAGTATATTTCACGAAAATTTCGTGATTTAGCTTCTAAATATGCACAATTCAAGCTCGAAGTCTAGACAGATTTTGTACCCGCGCCCCAAAGATTTTATGTACGGGATTTAACCTTACAAAACTTCTCTTTTAAAAGGAATTCCTTCCAAGACAACCTTATATCTTCTACCTATACTTAGGATTTATTTTTAGTATAAATAAAGGTTCTCATCTAGGATTTAGGAGATGATTCTTTTCTCATCTAGTTTTAGTTTGTCATGTCTTACTAGAAGGCTAAGTTAAGGCTAGGGGAGAACCTCTTAATGAAATACGGTAATGTTATTGATTATGAGTTTAATGATTTATAATATTTTGTTAATTTAACTTCTGATCTTATAGCAAATTTTTTACTCTGTAAAAATCCTTGAGTTGTTGTGTCATGTACATCGATTGCTTGAATTTCCCTGCGAGTAAATAACTGGTTATTCCATGCTTGAGGTAATTATTATTATTTCATAAAATAATATAATTGGAAGATTATTCAGGTTCTTAAATAATCTTTTGATTATAACTTTTGATTTTCTTACTTGATTTGTTATTTGAATCAATCGACATCTGATTCTTGTCTCAAGTTAAGTTTTGAGTTATTAATCATTATTGTATGAAAATTGAGAGCGAGTACCTGATACTCTAGTATTTTTGTTACTGTTTTAATTACTCAAATCAATATTTTCTCAACTCAACAATCTCTTAAATAAATTGTTCTTACAAGTTTGTTTTTTATTTGTTTTGTGTCTCTTGTTTTTCCAATTCTCTGTGGTTCGACCTCGAACTCCCGAGAAATTTATTACTTCACACAACCTGTACTTAGGTGATCAATTCTAAAGTTGTAGCAATCACCATTGTCACCTATAGCTGCCACCATTGCAACCAGTTGTTATTATCTATCACAACTATCACCATCTCGCACCACCATTATTGCCGTCCACCATCACTACCACTGCTCGCGTCCTACTATAATCAGTGCTTAAATTTTTTTATTTCTCATTTATTTTTGTAATTTAATTTTAAGTATGAATGCAAATATGTGTATTATTGACTTTTTTTTATTATTCTGTTTCTTCATACGAAAAATAACTTATATATATATATATATATAAAACGTTGGACTGGTCCCAGAATAATAATATGGTCAGCACCACATGTGACAAGTGGTAATCTAGTCTAAGATTCTTGTATACAATCTGACAAACATTTAGATTTGATCCCAGATATGTTCAAGAAGTTAAGTGAATCATTGTTACAACTTGTAACGGTTCAACCGTTAATTGCCTTTAACCAGCTGCCACATCAACATCACAAAATTAATATCACACCCCCAAATTGCTAGCAACATACTCACAAGTCTTGGATCTCTAAAATTTTTGAAACAGTGGCTTTGGGAATGGAATTTTCTCCAATATATTTTGATTTTAATTTTTTTTGTTGACAAATTACTTAAAACGAACTCAAGTGAAATTTATTGTATATAAGTGAATTCTTCACTCACTCATTATTACGTTCCAACAAAAATACAATAACCAACACAGGGATTTTAATTAACTTTTGAAGCTCATCAAACAAACAATCAGAATGGTCTTCTTGCAAAAAAAAAAATTCAAATTCTAGAGCCTGAAAAATGTAATGTAATAAAACTTACTTCATTAATATGATCAAATTGGTCTTTTGAATTTTTTTGAATTCTGATCCGAACTAAGAAAATAAAATTTATCGAATAACTGGATTGGAAGGTAATACAATTTAAATGCATGGTTGTGTGGCCACGAGAGAGGAGTTACAGTATCAAAAGTCAAAGTAAAAAAAAAAAACAATTTGAAAAACATATTTTTGACTGAACTACGAAAAAGATTAGTTGAGGTACTCCGTAAGTTAACTCAGGCACTCCTTATGCATTTACAAGTGTGTGGATCAAGCTAATTGTATAGAGTGTTCTGTTTGGATCAAGCTAATTGTAGTCACAATCAGCTTAATCTAGCAATCCATCCGAATTAATTTATTTAAGACATCTATTTATTTATAGTTTCTAGAATTGGACTTTTGTTTGGCTAAGAAGCTGCTAGAATCCAACCTAGATATAACATGAATTAGTCAATAAAGGCATTCGAATGGATAATCATTGCTCTTTTCAATAAAAAATGTGTTAAAATTTTGAGTACAGTTACGGGATTGACTTTGACCTCACACCTCTATCAACTTCAACTATTCACTTTGAATTTAATGATTTATAATGATTCATTGAAAAATAATAATAAAAATTATGTAATAAAAAATTATAGCTGTTACATATTTGTATTAATTAAAAAGTTTCAATATTATACCGAAACGAACGAGTGTCCGAAAATATAACTAATTACAATGTTACTTTTAGTTTCGTAAATTTTTTTTTTTTGGTCAGGTAGCAAGAAAAGAGAGTCGACATATAGGTAATAAACATCTACATGTGACTATGAGAATCCATCACTGTTGAATATCCGATTCTAATGTCGCATTTGAAAACCCTTTATTTATAGTAATGTGTCAATTCTCTAACTTTCCAATCCCCGACAAAGAATCGAATGTCAAATTTGGCCAATCCTAATATCACTCGATGTCATTACCATGCCAACATGTACTTCCCTGATTCTTATCACTTGTGATGAATGTGTATATGCCTATTAATTGATTGAATTTTTGCCTCAATCTACTTAGATTCTGAATATGATCAGTAAGAAATGAAATGATATTTTCGATTGATTATCTGAATTCAATATTAAATTTGTTATGCTATATTTTACGAATTTATATTTAGTCATATCAATATTTGATCCAATTATAATTTCACGTGTATGTCAAAAATGATATAAATTTGTGTGATTATTCGATAAAATTGGGCAAAAATAAAATTTTAATTAAATTATTCGAATTCAAATCGGATAAAATTCAATTCTTTTGACTAGATGTGAAAGCGCCCTTGTTCTAGCCAGTCATTTTTTTTTTTTGCTGCATCGGTGAAAATAAATAAAAGCAAGCTTGATTCAATAATGCTTCATTGTCCTTGTTAAATGTAACTGCAAAGAGGAGAAATGTCGGCTAAATGACACACTTTCGTAAATTTGAAAATATATTTACATTGACTTCCCACGGACAAGCAACTAGGAGCCGGCATTAGCTTATCCACATCAAACATGACACCCAAACAAAAAAAAGAAAGAAAGAAAGAAGACATAGCAAATTTAAGGAACCACCTTGTCTTCGTATGCAAGGTTGGTCTTTATTTTGACATTCATATATATTAGATCAAGATTCCTCGAATTTTTTTTTTTTTATTTCTCAACTTGGTAGACCATCTATCGTGTGTCAGTGGAAACCCATATATATTTAATGAGTTTTACTTCCATGCACGATAAATAATTTACTAAGTAAGAAATAGAAAAAAGAAAATATGTATATATTTGAGATAACCTCACCTTACATGCACAGCCCCATAAAAGTAATTTCACGCAGTGGAACTTATTCTTGTAGCCAAACTATGTGATCTCCAAAGAGTTTGGTGCCCAACTGCACCACATATTCATTCTCATTCCCGGACCAATACATTCTTAGGGAGTCGCCAACCTGAAGATTCTTTGCCACGGCAAAGTCATGCCAGTCCCACGTCAGAGCCCGCCGCCCACCCCTCCTCTCTGATGCTATAAACTCATACTTGGTTCCGGCTTGGTCACGTACAATCATGACTTCATTCCCGGGTGGTAGAAAAGACGCACCGTTAGGTATCTCTAAGTTACGTTGTACATCTGATCTCGTGAGAGATTCTTTTGTAAAGCATAAAAATTCTGGTTCCATTTCTCCCCAAGTTCCCAAACCTAAAGAAAAAAAGATGGATTAGAATTAATTTGTGAATATGAGGAAAAAGATAAATGCATGAGTAGAAATGAAGTCCGGTTCTCTTATGGACCATTTCCGTTGTGTATGTGTGAGTGAGTAAGTGAGAGATCGAGAGATCGAGAGAGAGAGAGAGAAAAGAAAGAGAGAATGCTACTAGTAAAGCAGTGAAGTGAGGTTCTGTGGGAGAAACAGAGATTTGCTTTACTTCTTCTTTCGCTATACTTGATGGTTTTGCATTTGAGTGCAAATATATAATAGCTCACGTGGTCTTCTGACGTCACTTTATGCACCTCACAAGGCTATATTTTGATGTCACTCCAAGATAAAAATATCTTCTTTGATTGAACATAGTTGAAACAAATAATTCAAACCAACCCCCACTTTATTTAATAAAAAAACAAAAGACAAAAACTCAACTGATGATACCAGCCATACAATGTCTTTATCCAACAGCTAATCCTCTCATAGTCACTATAAAAATTGTACGGCACAAACAATTAATTTAATGATGTTTATGCCTTAGATTTCAGCTTACTTTCCATTAATGGATATGTAAATAAAATAATATAATCATGCACATGATGATGCCATCTTCCTTGGGAATTTTGACGCCATATGCAAAATATTGTTTGATTAAAAATTCGAAAAAAATAGTGATATCCCTTCTCATCCACACGTATTATTACCAATTAATAAAAAAAAATATCATGTAAGTTTGGTAAACCCTAATAATCAAGTATAGTAGTTTGTGTAGGTGGTCATTATTCATAATTATTGAATTAAGTAGGGTTCACAAGATTTATAAGAGATTTTATTACTAATTAATAATATCACATACCACTAAAAACGTGATATCACTATTTCATTGAATATTTTATCATCTCGGGGGCTTTTGTAGTCAAATAGAGGCTGCGGGTGACGTGATCTAGCGCCCATATGTAACCATACCAAGGCTTCTTTCATCTTCTTCTTCTTAACAAAAACACAAGTATAAAAAAGAAAAAAAAAAAAATCTTCTTCTGAACATTCTAGAGATATGACCTGATGACCACTGTTCCTAGTTTGAAATTCAGATCCTTCTGTCTTTGACTCCAAGAAAATACAGGTTCTAGATAGAAGACAAATGTAAAAAATCTAACAAAACATTGCTGCAGAGCAGTTGATATATGGAGTTTGAAGCATTTTAACCACCACTTACCATTCATGGATGCTCATAAAGTAACATGCATGCCTGATAAAAGAAAGCAGCCTAACACAAACGTACAAAATCCATTGACAATTTAGTTATTGCATGATCATAGAAGTCAAAAAGTTATGGTTTATTAGCTCAAGTTGAGTGCCCATTCAAGTTTCCAAGACAACTGGTATTACAGCTGTAATGGAGGTGCACAGCAATTTGGATATGGCTATGGTGGTGGGTTTTAGTTCAAGTTATTTATAGTCAATTTATTTCGATCCATTTTTTGACAAAGGGTATCTAAGGGTGAAAAATTACATTTTTTTTTTCAACGGTCAGTGGAATCCGAATCAACATATGTGTGTTTCAACTAATTCTCTTTCTGGTTCGATTAAAAGTGAGTCATCCATGCCAAAACTAAGATATTCGTAAAGAATAAATTTTGTATAATCTGACCTCAAAAAATTATTAAAATTCAAACTCAGAACGACTTAATTTATAATTTGTCATCATCCAAACTGGTCTTTTAAGATAAAAAAAAAATTATTAGAAAGAGTCTGAAAAAGACATCAAGTTTGCAATTGTCCAAAAAAAGACGGCCGTAATGTTTGACTAAAGTTTCTTAGCAGGAATTTGAAGTTGGATGAATGAACATCTGTTTCTCCCAATTATTTCGTTGCCCTTATTTTTGATCTCTTCTATAGAACGAACCATTAGTTTTGGACTATTTTATTATATTTTTATGTAATTGAGGGTGTAATATACAAATTATTATATTTAAGTGTATAAATTAAAATTTTAAAGATTTTCTAAGGTGCAAAAGTGTAATTAAATTACAACGTTTGCCATTACAAGTATGACAAGTGTCTACAATTAGGCGGCGGAGTTAAAGCAGAAAAGGACAGAAGTTGTCGTTTACCATTTTCAGGAAGGAAGTTGAAAATTACTCCTTTTGGAAAACTACAACCACTTTTTTTTCAAAAATCTGAGTGGTCACCGAATATTCCTTGTACGGATTCTCACGTGCATAGCCATGGGAAACGGTCCCCGCTTTTATGGGAAGTCGTTGTAAGAAAATCATGTGTCTAATGGTTCGTTTGGTTAAAAAAGGAAAAAGTTGGAATAATGAAAAATGGATGAAATTTTTTTTTCATTCTTAAATGGAAGAAATATATATTTTTTTATTTATATTTAGTATGATAGAGGAAAAATTAAAGGGATACATCTTCCTATTTTTGGTATTAGATAGAAAATTAGATGAAAAAAAAAGTATATATATATATATATACTAAATTTATCATTACACCCTTATATCTAAGCGGTGAATTTTTCCATAGTAATAAGGGCTGTGCAAAAAATTCGCAAGCCTGACCACTAGATTTATACGAATGAAAATGAATGACTAAAAATGATTCTTGTTTGGTTTCAGCACGAACTTCCTGTTAATTTTTTTTTGTCATACACCGAGACCATCTAAGGTTTGTCACTTGATATTAGATTTTAAAAGTACCAATATTTTTTGGATTAAAAAATATTGATATTTTTTATTTTTGAAAAATATTGATATATCTAATCATTACATTAAATATTTTAATAATTTATTTAAATCATCAATGGGAAGTGAAAGAGTTTTGTCTGCTACAAAGGGTAAAATAATCAATTTTCAAAAAATGTCATCTTTCCTTCACTTTTTCAGTCCATTTTTGGCCAAAAAATGGGGGGAAAGTTTGTGGTGGGCAATAGGGAAGACATCTCCCCTCCATTTTTCATTCCCTCCCATTTTCCTTCCATACCAAACAATGAAAAACAACTCCTTCTCTCCCACTTTCCTTCCTCTATTTTTCATCTTCCCTATTTTCCCTCGTACCAAACAAGGGGTAAATCAAAAGACGGCTCCTTTGTGGTCCATGTTGTTTGACTTAGATCACTTCAGATAGTACAACTTGATTTACTAGTTTTTTATATTTAGTTTATCTTTACTCCGCTCACTGTCATTTTTTAAATTGAATTATTTTTTAAATATTAATTAAAAATATTAAAATTATAAAAAAAATTAAAAATAACATAACTTTATACATGATGTATTCTTATTAGTTGAAAAATAAAGATACAAAATTTAAAAAGTATTTTCCAGTCTCATAATAATATCCATACTATAACTTGAGTAAAACAATTTGTCAAGTGACATAAGTAATGAAAAGACCTGGTGTCTTATATGTTTGCCTAAGAAATATTCATGTATTTATCAATATGTATACTATACTTACCTATATCTGATATATAAAATACATAATATATCAATAAGTTTATTACTACAACTTCAAAAGTGTAAACCCAAGCGTAGGTTATGCGAAATAATATATTTTTCAGATGACCGAGGTCGAACCCTTAGGGAATTATAAAAAAAAAAAAAAAACAGTAGAAACCACACTAAAATTCTGAAAAAAAAAACTTGTGAAGTTGTTGTGTTTTGAAAAAATATTTGAATTGAGAAAATTGATTAAATTAATTAAAACATAATGAAAAAAATACTAGAGCATCAGGTACTCCCTTTCAAATCTATACAATAATAATTAAAGACTTTTCTTTCAAACCTAGACAAGACTCAAGTGTCAATTCAAGTCACCAAGTTTAACAATAACACCAAGAAAAACACCTTTATTTATAATCAAAAGTTTATTCAGGAAGTTGAGCAATCCTCAAATTATATTATTATATGAAATAATGGTAATCAACTTAAGTGTGAAATAATCAGTTATTTGACTCGTAGAAAAATTCAAGCAATCAATGTATAAGAAACAATAACTTAAGAATTTTTACAGAGCAAAAATTTTACTAAAAAAATCAGAAATTGAATTAACAAAATTTCACATATCATTAAACTCATAAGTTAATAACATTACCATACTTCATTGAGAGGTTTCCCCTAACACTAGCTAAACCTCTTAGCCAGACATGATAGCGATAAACCAAAAGAAAATAAAAGACTAAGCCCCCCCCCCCCCCCCCCCCACACACACACACACACACAAAAGGTCCGTTTTACACAACCTTCAACTCCTATTTATACGACTATTTAAGAAAAGATCCAATTGTAGTTGAAATCTATAATTGGCATTGGCATTGGCAGGCTGATGACACGCGTCTAGACGTGTGCTTTCTACCATCCAGATGCCATTTTTAGTAAGTTCCTCTTCTTAAGTCTTCACCTTCTGTCACTCGCATCCGGACGCAATGCCCTCCACCGTCATTCGTGTCCGGACGTGTACTCTAGTATGCTTCTTTTTTTTCAACTATGCTCCTTTTCATGCTTTATCTCCTCCATTCTTGAGCCATTTTATTGCAAAATAAATACAACTCATCATTTATCAGCATAACATCAGTTCTTTAATAAATTATCATATTTACCAACTTTTCCTAACTAAATAATTGATTTTTTCTAATAAATAATGTAAGTATTAAACCTTAATCACACCCCTCAACCCAGACCTTGCTAGTCCTTAGTAAGGTAAACAAAAATAAAAATAAAAACAAAATCACTTTTGTACGATTCACAATTGCATTTAGCCCATGCAATAAGCCTTTAAATCCTTATGTTCTCCCTAGTGGACGAGTATAGTTTCGTGAAGGTTTCTAGACATGATACTCACAAACATCAACCTATAATCAAATATTTGAATAATAATATTATAACATAAATTGCTACTACAATATAAAAATTATAAGCTGTAACCTTTTTTATAAGCTCATACAAAGTAAAATATAGAACTCTACACTATATAAATGTATGCACTTATCATATTCTCATATAAACTCCTGTGTAGTGTGAATTAACTATATAAAGTCAATAATTTATCCGGTAATCACCTCTATAACTATCAACTATTCATCTCAATGCCAAATCTCACTAGAAAATTCACTCATAAAAGATTCTCTCAGATTATAGTGACTATTCCCTCAAATATCACAAGTGAGAAGAAGATATTTAAGTCAAAATAAAATAATGCTCACATGTCTATTAAAATAATTGTAATCTAAAAGAAAAAGATTTGACATAATCTCATGAAAGGAAATCAACACACAATAAACAAATAATCATAATTCTTTTTTTTATTCACACAAGTTATGTATCTATCAATACACTCTTGAGATCAGATAGATCTTTATTTAATATTGTAATGAGGCCTTGGGATTAGGGTTTTGAAACAAAGGATATTCAAAAATTCAAAAGACTATCCCGAGAGAACATTTACATTAAACAACCACACTTATTTTCATATCCTTTCACTCTCCATCATTTAGAAGCACAATTTATAACACTTGCTCATAGTTTTTCAAAACTCATGATTGCTATTTTTTTTCTCTTTTTTTCAATCAGTTTTTTTATTGCTAGACATATTGTCATTCTTTTTTTTTTTTTCAACTTTTTCTTTCTTTTTTTTTTTCAGCAAGACAACTGAATGTATATATTCACAAGTATACAATTTTTTTTTCTTTGATCATCTTTTCTCAACCAACATCTCCCAAATTACATAAACAATAAAAAGCTTAATCTCGAGATAACCAAGGGTAAAAGATATTATTTTTTCTCATTGGATTAGTTATTATATGTTTGGTATAAGAAATAAAATTTTACTTTAAAGGCTCAATCACGGCTTCTACGGATAATAATATTCAAAGAATAAGACTTAGATTCAAATAATATCAAAGATGACCTAAAATCATATCTCAAGAGCTTTTGATAACACACTTTTCATGCAAATAATTTAAAGTCAAGCAATCATTCACAATATTGGTATTTACCAAAACAAAAATAATAAGACTATTGAAGGAGAATAGCTAAATAAAAATATTCTGTATTGAGTAAATGTAAATAAACCTCCAAAGAAGATTGTATCAAAACTCACTAGTGTTTTTTATGCATCTCCACTATATGTTTCAAGTTCTCAAGATAAAAATACCTAACAAATTCTCAACTTAGTAAAATCTAAAGTGCACAAATTATGAATTTTTATAAGAACTTGATAAGAGATACAAAATATAGAATAAAGTTCTATGTAATGTTTAAACAGTTGCAAATTTAAAGCTAAGTAAATTATTCTTATATTGTGGTGTCAAATTATACATAAAAATGTTATTTAGATATTTAATAATGCAACAGAACAAAATATGCATTTCAGTTAATATTGAAGTTTTGTACATTGCATATTTCAAAAGATAAAGAAATCAAACCTAGACAAAAATCTACCATATAATAATAGGCTTTGATTTCCACAACCAAACATTCTTTTCAAAAAAAAAAAAAACTAATCACACTCGGGACCTAGAAGAAACATGTTAAGATGAGGGGGCCTTCGTGACTCTGAGACCTCTGACCTAGCCCCCTCATCTAAGCCCTCAATTTTATCATCTCCTTCCACATCTCTCTCTACTCTCTCAAAATCTCAAACAATATCTGCCTATCAATCTTGGGGTCAATGTCCTTATCAATCAGTAAATCCAAGTCCTCCTTCAAGCTGAGGAACTAATCCTATGCTTCTCTCCTGGTGCCATATCCTTAGGTGCAGCCTCCCCCTACTACTCGACCGCCTACTTTCTCTCTCATGCCGCCCTAGCCACACTCTGACTCTTTAAAAGAGAGTCAGAGTTCAGAATAACTACCTTCTTAGCCCTATCCATGGTGGCGTCAATCAACACCCCGACTTGCTCGCAAAGTGCTGTGGCCAGACCTACAAAAGGGAGGGACTGCTTCTTCGGGTCCACAATAGCTCGTCACATCTCGGTGAATATCAGTGAGGGGAGGTCGATGGTCTTCTCGGTACCCAGGGCGTACAAAAGACGGGCTCGGTTAAGATAGATATGATTATTTCTCAACAAGGGGTAAATATTAGAGACTAAAATCAAATTGAGTATCTTATATTTATTTGTCAAATCTACCTACTAAAGAAACCTAAGGTTTGCAGTCCAAACAAAATTTTCATCCCCCAAAAGCTCCTATCCAACTATATCTCCTGAGTAATTTTGGGGGTAGTCAGGTTTGGCAACTCGGGCCTAGAGCATCCCTATCAACCGAGCAATGGCTGTGGCGTCCACTCTAATGTTTTTACCTCGAACGTAGGTACGTATAATACCGTTCCCATAGTCATCAACATTGCTATAAAACTCTCTAGCTAAAATAGGTATGCACGACCACTCTCTACCCATGAAACTAGCCCACCGCCTAGAAGTAATGATATCTCAGACTTCTAACCAGGTGAAGTCCTCATACTTTATTTGGTCTCTCTTGCACATAAGGCTTGGTGGCGTAGTATTGAAAGAATCTTGCCTGGGCCTCTAGTGTCTTAAAACAAAGGGGGTCAAAAGTGGTATCTTCATCTTGTTGAGGCTCATGGGTGCTACTCCGAGGCCTCTTAGATGTTTATGCTTGTGGTGGTGCCATGGGATAAGAGCAATGAAGAAGATGGGCATGAAGTAGGCGGGAAAAGTTTGTAATGTAGTTGAAGAGAATATGGAAAAAAAAAAATTCATTAAGGCTCTGTATATTTATAAATTTCCACATGTGTCCGGACGCATGGGGTTCAACCATCAGGATGCGTCTCAACTACCATTTTAATTGGCCTCAAAGAGCACGCATCTGAACGCATGATCATGTCACGTTCGAACACGCCTCCTAAATTTGAAACGTTTGGACTTCGTGTCTGGAAGCGCGATAAAATTACGTCCGGACGCGTGTTCTAGTGATTGTAGATCCTAAGCCCTCGTCTGGACGCAAGTTTCAGTATGTTTTAATCTGTACCATGCGCGTCCGAACGTGAGATCTAGTGAGCTGCTTCTCCATACTTAGAAAATTGTTTCAAATTTCACCTTTTTCCTCCTAAATTGACACATCTAGATCCTAAAAGTTCCTAAAAACCTAAAAATTTTAAAACACAATTTTTTTTTAGATGCATATGCATAGTTTATGATCAATAAATCAAGCATGCTCACCCCCCATTCAAAACTGTACATTGTCCCAAATGTATTGATAAACAACATAAGAATATATAAGAGTAAAAAAAGACATACCGGGTGCGTTTGTATTGTGCATTACTCCAAGATGTTCCTATCTAAGGGAAAATAAGGGGTGTATTTCTACAACTCAAACATACAAGGTACCCAACCTAGCTTAAATTGAGTTCAAGTGACTTAACAGTAGCATATGAGAGCTTTTTAGCTCTAACCTAGCTCAGATTGAGTCCAAGTGGCTGAACAGTAGCATATGAGAGCTTTTTAGCTCCAAACTTAGCTTGGATTAAGTCCAAGTGACTCAACAAAAGCATATGAGAGCTTTTCAGCTCCAACCTAGCTTGGATTGAGTCCAAGTGGCTCAACAGTAACATATGAGAGCTTTTTAGCTCCAAACCTAGCTTGGATTGAGTCCAAGTGGCTCAACAATAGTATATGAGAGCTTTTTAGCACCAAACTTAGCTCGAATTGAGTCCAAGTGACTCAACAATAGCATATGAGAGCTTCTCAACTCCAACCTGGCCTGGATTGAGTCCAAGTGGCTCAATTGTAGCATATGAGAGCTCAATAGTAGGATATGAGAGATTTTTAGCTCCAAACTTACCTCGAATTAAGTCCAAGTGGCTTAATAGTAGCATTAGCTTTTCAAATCCAACCTAGCTTGGATTGAGTCCAACTAGCTCAATAATAGCATATGAGAGCTCTTTAGCTCCTAACTTAGATCGGATTGAGTCATAGTGTTAGGCACCATGAGGGTAGCCCAATCGGGATTGTCCAGACCAGTAAGGGCTCATTTTTTGAAGCAAGAAATTTGAGTTTCTTGTAAAGTGGCATCCATGGCAGTAAAGTAAAGAAGAAAGGGTGAGTTTATAGTAATGCATGAGTTCAGGAATGGTAGGCTGTATACCAATGCCATTGGCCTTAGCCCAAATGACACCCATGCCGACCAAGAATCACCAACTATTTGGGGTCAATTGAGCAAGAGAAAGATTCAAGAATAGAGGGTTTCCCTAATATACTTGGGAATTATAAAATGAAGTACAACCTCAAAGATAGACTTATAGAAGCATACTTCATTGGTTCCAAAAGAATTAGAGGAAGGAACCCTAAGGTGAACAAAGTTGGGAATCTAGCACAAAACCCTAATTTCTTGAAGGGCGTCCTCATTGAGGCAACTACGGTAATTCTTGGCTTCAATAATCTTGAGAGATGAAGAGCAATCTCCAAAATGGAGTCAGAGTCCTTGTTGGTCGTATCGGCCTGGGACATTAATGCCAGAGTACTCTCAAAGGTGTATGCTCAGAATTGATCACCATGATAGGAAAGTTGTGGTGATTAATGTATAAATTTGGGTGGGATGGGATGAGTGGGGCTATTAACAATCAAGGAAAGACAGAAATCAAGCACATATTCAAGCCGAGCTCGAATAAACCTATACACAAAGGATTCAACATGATCAAGATTGAAGTTCTTCCACTGAAGAAAGCAAAAACGATAACAATTAAACTGAAAGGTATGACACCAACCTATATGCTCCAGAATGAGGACTTATAATGAAACAAAAAGACGAAAAAAGATAAAGTTGAAAAGGAAGGGCGTATTAGGCTTCTTAGAGCTCTCTAAGACGTATTGGGTAGTAACGCGGAAGAAGGTTTTATACACAAGTCCCACAATGACTCTCGGACAGTTGCGTGTACACGATTTCCGTTCCCACTTTCCCAGGTGCTAACGGATAAATGCATTAAATTCATGGCCTGGATCGCCAGTATCCTAGCTCAGCAGCTCCTTAGCTCCGCACGCTTTGACTAATTCAAACCAGTTGAAATATCCATGATAAAGGGTGCCATCTTTTGTTCCACTTATGGTGCTGCCTCATTCAAATAACAGTTGAGGATTTTCCAACGGTTTAATCTTTTGACCTATAAAAAGGTCAAGTTGGGCATCATCTATGTAAGTTGACTACTCCCCGCCAAATATAGTTTTCATCAATCATGCTTTTCTAAAAATCATCAGAGGATCGACCATTGGAGTCCTTCCGATCCTCGACTTCTCTTGCAGGAACACCTCAACTAGTTGCCAAGTCATAATTCCAATCAACTATCACGATGAACAGTTTTTGGGATCAACACATACCATTACATGCATGACACAATATCAGGAATGGAGTGAGAAAGGTAAGAACTAGAAGTGGAGTCAATGTAATTTACCCAAAAAGAAATTATGCAACACTTCAAGATAATAATGATCTCATACTTCGTTTGAAAGAATTTACTCACACTTTTAACTTCCCATGCCAGACACCTAAGCTATAAGGTAGTGCTTACATATATACACAACCCTGACACCTAAATCCACACCAGAGAAAAACGTTGGTTACTTCGTCATAGACTCAGCATACTTCATTGGTTGTATGTTTCAGTCTAAGTTGGCGATTTGCAAATTACGTAGTTTAGATTGTAAATCTATCCTTTGTCTTTCTCCAGAACTTTATAATTATGCTTTCTGTTAGACTGAAGCTTACGAATAGCTTAAGAACATCCATTTGTTTCAAAAGTGACGGGCTCAGGCTTTTTTCAGGGACAGATTGATCGTTTTTGTATGCTAATGTTCTCAACAGATTATTGTTATTAAAATATATTAATTTATGAGCAAAAAAAACTGTTATTCATACGAGGAAATTAGATTTTTTTTAGTGGAATTTAGTTTAGGGAATAAGCAAGTATTTTTGTTTTCTTTCAAGTTAGAATATAACATTATGCTATTCTGGCTCTGTTACGTAAAACTCACATCATTTAGTAAAAAACATGTTACAGATGCATATTAAATCACTCCAATCCTAACTAATAAAAATATAATAGAAAAATTACAAATCAAATTTAGTAACGCACGTATATACTAACTAGTACTGAAAATAGGAATAGATAATATTAGCTTCATTATTAAACCAGAGATTTCTTCCACATACAGCTAGAGAGACCAGTCCCAACCAAAAACTGATGTTGAAGTTACCCAATTGACTCAAGCACCTTTCTGTGGCAATGTTTCGAAAGCAGAGACAGTGTTTTCAAACTTGATCCGATGCAGAGGAGCACCACTTTGCTTGATGGCACATGCCTGTTTGTCTTCTAATGGACAACGTGCTTTCAGCATGGAGAACACGTGATTGTTCAACCTCCTTGCTTTCTTCATAGCTTCCAATAGGGCATCCCACTCCTAATTTAGGAAGTAGAACCCGAGTCAGAAATAAAATACACAAGCAAATGGCAGAACAAGCTTAAACAATTTCACTTAACTAGATTTGGCCCAAGTAGTTTTCAGAGAACTCTGCTATTCATGTTCAGAGTGCAAGCGACTTGGCAAGCAATTGACAAAAGTTTCTCATTCAATAGCCAATGACAAATGACTAACTGGAGACTTAGAGTTAGATTTTAGAGCCGTTAGTGTCTTTTAGAAGAGAAGGGGGAAAGAGAAGAATATGGGAAGAGAGTAATGCGTTAGATTACAACTTGTTTATATATAATCACAATCATTATGGAGGCAGATACGTAGTTTCTGTTTAACCCCCAATTTTTTGTGGCACGGCCCAATATACCTCAGCCCTCTCATGGAAGGGTGGAGGTAGCAGGATTTGGATGAGATTTGTGTAGCACTTGAAAACATAGAAGGTCAAGCAATAATTAGCTAAATGAAAAAACTACAGGTGCAACATGAGCAGGTTGAGGAGTCCAACCTAGCTCAACCCACGATATAAAACACTCAATGTGAACCCTGCCTCAAAACCGAGCTCTTCAACTAGAGCACTACCCACACTTATATTTTGAGCTCAGGTTAAACTATTTGGGTTGAAATTCAGGCTATGCTATTCTACAAACTACAAGAACATGAAATTGTCACAGATTAATTGGGTTGGTATTATTTCCACTGTCCATATTGGACTTATACTAGCATTGTTACTATCATATCTTAGACATATTGAAGGTACACAAATTAGTCCACTGCTGAAGAAAACAAAATAACACCATAGTTCTACAAGAAGAGGTCTTCCAGGAGATAAAATAAGCAACACAAACTCACCTTTTCCTAGTTTAAATGAATGAGATTTTAAAATGATTTCAAACGTGGAGTTGAGGGGACTGTGCATGCGTGAAATTAAGAGAGAAAGAGAGATTTTGGGATGAGAGTGTGACGGCAAGACATTAGATGGGCGAAAGTCTGAAACTCTTGATATCAAGATGAGAGAGAGCGCTTTGGACTGAGATGAAAGAGAGTGCTTTGGAGTTTGGACTGAGATGAAAGAGAGGGAGAGGTGCCGAGAGAAGATAGAGGCTGAAAAAATAGTGTCCCAAGTCCTAACCAAATAACATTGCCTTTCTTTTCCATAAAAATATTTTTGGTCGTTTTGTCAGGAGTGTTCATATCAGAACACAAAAGATATAGGTGTTAGATTATATTACTGCAACGTGAAGGAGCCTTTGTGCAATTAGTCGAGGGTTCTGTCTGTTGGAACACAGAAACCAGGGGCTTTCAAAATCAGGGGCAGCATGTACCATCATAAAAACTTGAGAGGAGCTTTGTTTGTGGGCCAAAATTTGCAGGACATCAAGAGCTCCCTAATCTGGCACCGGTCCGCATAATTAATTATGCAGACTATTATTATACTAAGAATAAACTGTAATAAAAGGAGCCATTTCAGAATTTGATAATAGTACTCATCCTTGGCAGGAATTTAGTAGCACTGCTATCCATTTCAGACAATGTTCCCAACACTGAAATGGTATTCCATTCCACTAGAACTAAATGGGTCTTGGAAAACACCAAGGCAAGAAAACAAATCACCTAATATATGGGAATGATTAGTGTTTGATCAAATTAAATAGGGTCATAAGAATGAAATACAAGAGCAGATATTATTTTCGGCTTACTTCAAAGTGCAAATGATATACATTTCAGAAAAAAAAAGAAAAGAACGCAGTACAGGAACGTATAAGAAGTCGAGTATCACATATGACAATATAAGAAGTCGAGTATCACATATGACAATATAGCAGCGATAAATTCTAGTGATGGACATAAGATAAAATGTTCATACCGGGACAAAGTGAGGATTCTTCTGGTTTGGTGTGATTGCTGCAGCCTCTACTTCTGCAACATTTAGGACTTGATAGGAAAAATCGAAGAGCTCAAAGTGCAGTTGTTGACCAAGCAAGTAAATTATGGTACAACCACCCCAGGTAACTGAATCACCCAGTACTTCATGATTGCCAGGTGGCACCTGACCGGATTCCTCCATATATTCCTGAATTTAAGGGCTTAATTATTATAGCAGCAGCATGAAGATATGTATTACCTTGTCAATTACTAAAGACGAAAAACAATTAAAAAACTAATTAATCAGTGAAGGATTTGTAAATAGTAGAAGAAATGTTCGACATTCGTCCCCTACTAAAAGTCCTATTCTGAAAATGAACTCACTAGAGAGAGAGAGCAATTGATGCCTTCATATTCTACAATAAAAATAAGAAATTTTAATAGGGTTAAATACAAATTACAACCCTTTCAACTTATGTTCATACTGTAATCTATAGAGAGAGCTCCGATCTCACATCGAATAATTAGGGATACACAAGATTATGTTATATGGTAAAGTGATCTCGGTACTAAGTTTTGGGTTGGATGCTTCTAACATGATATCAGAATTGGATTGTGAGTGGCCAGTGACCCAAGATTCTTACGCATTTGAATTTGCAGACATGCATGTTTTTTTAGTTACTAGTTAGCCCCACGGTCGTGTTGCAATCTGACTTGCAAGATGGTGTAAAGAGATCCTGTAACCCACATTTAATGATTAATGACACCCAAGTTTGGCGTATAAATTTATATGTTTAAATGGCCTCTCCAGTCATTGCAATTGATTTCGGGTAGGATGCCTCTAACATACTAACTCCTTCAAGTTTGGATTTTGAAAAATCGCCTCCAATACTTTGAACATTGCCTCAATTAACTCTCGTCACTAACTCGAGTCTCAATCAATCATGAACAAAACAAACTCCTCCATAGGTATCACACCTCTACCTCTTTTGGCTGCATCTCCACTGATTTTTGATGATGTAGATCCTCTCTCTTCTTGCTATCCTAAGCGCATTCGTAAGTGTCCTGATCGCCTTGGTTTTTCTCATACTTGTTATTCGTCTGATTTTTGTTCATTTTTATCTTCTATTCACTCTTTTTTTGAGCCTATCTCCTACAAGGAGGCTGCTCTTGATCTTATTTGGCAACAAGTTATGAATGAAAAAATTTCTGTGCTACATAAAACTAGGACATAGGATCTTATGCCTTTACCTACTGGTAAATGTGTTTTTAGTTGTTGATGGGTATATAAGATTAAAACTAAGGATGATGGTTATGTTAAGAGATATAAGGCCAAATTGGTTGCCAAGGTTTTGCACAGAAATATAGCATTAATTATGAGGAAACATTTGCTCTTGTTGCAAAGATGACTATAATTCGTACATTGATTGTTGTAGCAGCTATTCGCCAATGAAAACTATCTCAAATGGATTTCAAAAATGCTTTTATGAAGGGTAATTTCCCTAAAAAAGTTTTTATTGTTCCTCCCCCTAGTCTCCCTCATGCTTCTGGTGAGGTATGCAAACTCAAAAAAGTTTTGTATGGTCTCAAATAGGGTCCTCAGGCATGGTTTGAAAAGCTTTCTTTTGTGATATGCAACTAAGGTTTCTGTTCCAGTGATCATGATTCTGTTCTTTTTCTTTGTTCTATTTCTGGTCTGATTATTCTTCTCTTATATGTTGATATTCTCAAGATGATTATGAGGGTATCTCAGTTTTGAAAGTGCATTTACAACAACAATTTGAGATGAAAGATCTTGATTTCCTTCGCTATTTTCTAGGCATGGAAGTGGCTTTGTCTTCCAAGAATTATCTTCTATCTTAGTCAAAGTATGCAGCTGATGTTATTCGCTGGGTTTGATTAACAGATTTTTGGACTATTAAGACTTCCCTTGAGCTTAATGTAAATTACACTCTTCAGTTAGGGTTCCTTTGGCTGATCTTACTTTGTATCAGGTTCTTGTTGGTAGTTTGGTTTATCTTACTGTTACACGACCTGCTATTGCTTATGTTGTTCATGTTATAAGTCAGATTGTCTCTTCTCCAACTACAGTTCACTTGGCTACAGTACTTTGTATTTTGCGCTTTATGTCAGAGTTTGTTGTTCTGTTACACTTCTTCTTTGGAGCTTCGTGCCTTTTTAGATGCTGGGCAGGAGATGTCATGGATCACAAATCCACAACTGGTTTATGTGTCTTTTTAGGTGATTCCCTAATTCCTGAGGGAGCAAGAAACAAACTATTGACGCTCATTCCACTGCTGAGGCTAAATATCATGCAACGGCTGCTACTATGTCAGAAATAGTTTAGTTGAGATCGTGACTTGGTGATCTAGGAGTTTCTTTTTGTGCTCCTACTACAATGTATTGTGACAACAAGAATGCCATCCAGATTGCACATAATTCTATTTTATACGAGCGAACCAAGCATATCGAAATCAATTGTCATTTTGTGCACCATTATCTTCAACTTGAGACTATTTTCTTAACTTTTGTTTCTTCTACCATGCAATTGGCTAATTTTTTTTACCAAATCTCACACTATGTTGCGTTTTTGTTTTTTTCTAGACAAACTCTCAATACTTCTTACTGTCATATCATGAGTTTGAATAGGGTGTTAAAATTGTATTTATATTTATGTTTATTTATCATTAAGGGTACTTTAGTCTTTCTCTTGTGCTAGGGTTTTATATAGTGTCTCTTGTATCTAATTTCATTATTATGATGGATATTAGAGTTTAGCAGCTTGGTTCTTCTCTTTACACATGTTCTTTTCTTGACATGATTTGATCAAAATTTACAAGCGTGACTTTATTTTTACACAAATTTCAGCATGACTTTAAGAAACCTATCAAACCAAGCTTTAGGAGACTATTGCAATCTATCAATAGACTTATTCTGTAAAATCTAAAAAAAAATTAATTATTAATATCCTAATTAAATGGGTAAAATAATAATTAATTGTTAAAAGCACGGGTCAAAAACGTGAATTTTTATAAAATTCAGATGACGAAACAGACCTCACTGTTGGATTTGTCTCGCGAAATCTAGTTATCCAGTAAATTTAAAATTCTGAAACAGTTGAATTTTTCACGTTTTACAAAACGATAGGGTGTCGTGTGACTAAAATAATTTTGATAAGATTTTATTCACAGAACCCGAAAAATAATTTAAAGTTAGTTCAATAAAAATATACTAAACTTAATACGAGACGAAATTTAATTGATTCGAGATAAAATTGGACCCGTTAAAATTGAACGTGTCCAATTTTATTTATATTTATGTTTATTTATCATTAGGGATACTTTAGTCTTTCTCTTGTACTAGGGTTTTATAAAGTGTCTCTTGTATCTAATTTCGTTATTATGATGGATATTAGAGTTTAGCAGCTTGGTTCTTCTCTTTCTTCTCTTTACACATGTTCTTTTCTTGACATGATTTGATCAAAATTTACAAGCGTGACTTAATTTTTACACAAATTTCAGCATGACTTTAAGAAACCTATCAAACTAAGCTTTAGGAGACTATTTCAGTCTATAAATTGACTTATTCTGTAAAGCCGAAAAAAAATTAATTATTAAATCCTAATTAAATGGGTATAATAATAATTAATTGTTAAAAACACAGGTCAAAAACGTGAATTTTTATAAAATTTAGATGACGAAACAGACCTTACCGTTGGATTCGTCTCGCGAAATCTAACTACCTAGTAAATTTAAAATTCTGAGATAGTTAAATTTCTCACGTGTTACAAAGCGATCGGGTGTCACGTAACTAAAATAATTTTGATCAGATTTTATTCACAGGACCAAAAAAAAAATTTAAAGTTAGTTCAATAAAAATATACTAAACTTAATACGAGACGAAATTTAATTGATTCGAGATAAAATTGGACCTGTTAAAATTGAACATGTGGCGCGATGTGGGCCAAGAAGTTAAAAGTATATAGAGAAAAGGGAAAAGGGAGAAACGGAAAAGAAAAAGGAAAAAAGTTAGATTCTTGATCTTCTTCCTCAGATCTACGAAGATGAAATTGTTTAATCGCTTCGGGCCAAGAATTAAAATTATTTTACGCAACGAGAACTACACAACCACATCAAAGATCGCATTTTTCTCCAAAAATATCAAAGATGAGAATCTAGGCCTAAGGTTTGAGAAGGTAAATTCGGACTTTTGTTAGAGTTTACTACGTGGGCTCACACTACAAGAGGTAGAGCTTTTTCTATTTAGATGTAATTTCAATATAAAATATGACATATAAAATGGGTAGGCTAAGAGTGTATATCACATGTTAGGTTTTGACTAATGTAACTAGTGGGTCAAATATAGGATTTATAATTAACCTTGTAATTAGTAAAATCATATTATAATTAACTTGATGTAAGTTAATATTAGTGGTTTAAAACATATTAATTTTACATTAGCATGAATTGATGTTTTAATGGCATATCAAGTTTAATAAAATTATTAGCTTGTTATGTGATTATAAAATAATATGTATGTTAAATGATTATTTAGCATATGATTAGTGTGTCGGACTTGTGCTTATGTTTTTATAATTAATAAAATGTTGCCTTGTTGAAAGTAATAAGCATGCTAGTTGTAATACCCCATTTCATTTTGACAAGGAACAAGTTAGTGAATATTATCTTAGAAAGAATAAGAAAAAAATTTAAAGAAGAATTTAGAATAATTTAGAAGAATCTAGAATGTTGGAGAAGTTTCTAGAAAGTTCAAGAATATCCTAAAATAGTCTAGAACAATCTAGAATGTTGAAGAAAGATCTAGAAGGTTCTAGAACATCGAGGAACCTAGAGCATTCCAGAAGAGTTTGGAAGGTTTTAGAGAGATAAAGAGTACTCAACAATGTCCTAGATTAGTATGGAAACTTCTAGAGATGTGGAGGATTGACCATTGTATAAATATCTACAATTAGAACCTAGAAAGTTCCAAGTAAGAAGTCCCCACACCAAGGAAATAATGACACATCGACATTCTAGAATATTCCTAGGAGTTCTGAAGGCCTATAAATAGGGGACTTGGTTATTGAATTAGGAGGAAAACGCATTAGTGACCTCCCACTAAAGAGAGAGAGAGATAGAGATAGAGATAGAGAGAGAAGGAAGGTTGGATACTTCATATAAGAAGAAATGAAACCGTGGAAGAACAATGTAAGGGATTGGCAACTTCTCAACCAACATTGGGTGACAAATCATTTTCTTTAGACTTGAGGTGAGTGATTTGGCATGCTACGTATTTTTCCGTATCCTTAACATTTTAAAAATGATACATAATACTGGTTCATTATTACCTTTATAAAATGTTTCATTAAGTGTCTAAATACTTGGTGACATACGATTCCCCTTACCTAGATGAATTCTTTCGTGAAGTATTATGACTCAATTATTTGTTTATATGGTAAAACTTAGTGATGGTGAATGGGACCAAAATTAAAAGTCTAGCGAAATTATTCCTCAGTGTGCGGGTGACTCTGGCCACTAGAGAACAGACCCGGGGAGGCTGAGATGACCCTAGTGGTCAACGGTTGAAGGAACAGTGCCTGGTGCGTCCTGGTGACCTTTATCAGATCGTCTTAGGGAATAGACTTGGGGGAGACTGTGATGACCCTAAGTACGATGTTGGATCCAACCCTGAGATATATTCTGACATTTGGTTAAAACTCCAGGAAAATTATTCTTTTGTGTGCGGGTGACCCTGGCCACTAGGGAACAGACCCGAGAGAGGCTGAGATGACCCTAATTGCTCAACAGTTGAAAGAACAGTGCCTGGTGCGTCCTGATGACCTTCACCGGATCGTCTTAGGGAACAGTTCTCGGGCGGCAACCCGTGGTGACCCTAAGTACGATGTTAGATTCAACCTTGAGATCTTCTGGCATTTGGTATGGTTCCCAGATATCGTACAAGTCTTTACTAGTATGAGATGATGATATAATTTGTTATTATCACAACATTTTTACTGGCTTTGTTTATGATTATCTATCATATGCCATACGTATTTTCTTGTATTTGGTATTTGATTCCTATCGATTATTGAATATCAAACAGTCTCCACCATTATGATATGATTCACCGTTATGGTATGATTTCTTGTTGAAACCTGATTGTGTTATTCTTGAGAAATTGGTTATCTTGATGAGTTATTTTTCTAAATATTTGAATTACATGTCGTATGTCAAATATATTTTTCAGCCATTTTGAATATACATACCTTTCCATTCACTGGGCTTTTTAACTCATGTTTTCAAAATAATATTTTTTTAGGTAAATGATTGGAGTGTCAATAGCGGACTCAGGAAATTGATTGGTGACTAATAGTGTTGTGACCTCCATAGCATATATCGTATAGCCCTCCTTACTTGTTTGGATAATCGGGGCAAACAGGTTTAGGTATGTTAAATTTAACATATCGATATGAGATTAATTTAGTGTTAATGTTATTTTTCACTCCTATATTATTAGTTATTGTTAGACTTACGTGTTCCATAAGTTATGGATCTATGGTTCACGGCCGGTCATGCCCTTGGAGTTAGGGTATGACACTAGTTGTGTAAATTAATGTGTCATCTAAGTGTTTGTTTAAATGCTTAAGTGAATACAAGTATGTTAGTTGAATTGATTATCTTACATAATATGTTTGGGATTGTGTTGAAAATGTCATTATATTACATTCATTATGTCATGTACATTGTAAATGGTACTAAAAGCAATTGTACATTGTATTGCATTTATGCATGGGTTGCACTACATTCATGGGCATTGACATGGGAGGCAGTGTGTGCATGGTATGAAATCAATCACCAATAGGTGGTTGATCATGGGCTCGGGATAGTTGCACCAAGGTCCGGTTGAGTCTCACGAAAAATTAAATGGATAAACGTGTCGGGATATAAGCAAGAAGAGCTAGATTCTC
>CAUOFW020006095.1:0-25058 GCA_963454935.2 Ilex paraguariensis | reverse complement strand
AAACCTGATTCTTGTGATTGAAATTTTTTGACTATTGGGGGCATTGATTTTATGGGACCATTCCCCCTTCCTTTGGTTATCTATACATCCTAGTAGCCATAGACTATGTATCTAACTGGGTGAGGCAATTCATCGTTGAATAATGATCACCAAATGGTGATCAAGTTTTTGAAAGAAAACATTTTTGTCATGTTTAGAATTTTGAAATCAATCATAAGTGATGGAGGGCTCATTTTTGCAATCGCCCTTTCTGGAATTTGATGAAAAAAATTTATTTTTCACAAAATTGCGACCCTTTATCACCCCACAGACTAGTGGACATGCTGAATTGGCTAATCGGGAGATCAAAATAATTTTGGCAAAAAAAAGTAAATCTAGACCACAAAGATTGGTCATCAAGACTCACTAATGCACTTGGGCATACCACACTACTTTTAAAAACAATTTTGGGCATGTCTCCCTATCAATTAGTCTATGGAAAGCCTTGTCACCTACCTGTGGAATTGGAGCATAGAGCATACTGGGCCATTAAAGCAATGAATTTTGACTTGGACAAGGCTGGACTTTCAAGAAAACTGTAAATTAACGAACTGGAGGAGTTGAGAAATGAAGCATATGAGAATGCTAAGATTTTGAAATCTAGGATTAAATTTTTCATGACAAGAACATAATGCGGAAGTGTTTTGAACCTTTTTAAAAAGTTCTGTTGTTTAATTTAAGACTCCACCTCTTCGCTGGTAAGTTGAAATCAAGATGGACATGGCCTTACATTGTTAAAAAGGGTTTGGACATAGAGCAGTAGAAGTGGAAAATCCCTCAACTGGTAATACTTTTACTATTAATGATCAGCGGTTGAAACCATTTTTGGAGGATTTGTTAAAAATGTGGAAACCATTCTTTTAATAGACCTAGAAATCCCTCTGAGAATTGCACCTGCCGACACAAAAAAGGTCGGGGTCAAGAAAAACCTGATAAAAACATACTCGAGCAGACGCCTTTATAAGGTATCCCTCCCTTTTTTTTTCTCTTTTTTCCCACTGCCTTTCCCTTTTCTTCTTCTTTTTCTTCTCTTGCTTTCTTTTCTGGTGTGCTACTCTTGGTAAAAACAACCCAACTCCCAACAGCCCCATGACTATATTACCAAAAGACCCAATCATTCGTCTCATGATCTGCATTTGTTTACTCTATTTGTACATGGATCTTCTTCTTCTGTCGGCATTCACGATCAAGGGTTTTCATTCTGATGAGAACCTAGATTTCCCAAAAAAATGATTAATTTCTGTATTTTGTTTGTAGGTGTCGACAGATGACCAGATATCTACCTTTCAACCTCTTCTCCAAGATCCATACACTGGTAAATTCGAAACATTGGGGACAATGTTCAGTTTAGGTTAGGGGTTGAGAACTACAGTTCATATGTGCCCGTAGAAAATTTTTAAATTGTGTTGTTGTTGTTGTTTCTGATCAGATTTTGTACCTTGTTTTGTATTTTGTATAAATTAATGATTATGTTTGTGAGTCATCTCTGATCATCTTTGTGATTGGCAGACGTTAAAGAATCAAATAGTGAGTCTTAAAGCATAGAAAGCAAGGATGTTAAACTTTTTGGTTTAGTCTACGAGTTTTACACACTTTTCCATCTGATGTGCATACTATGATCATGAGAAAAACAAGAGTGGTGAGAAAGACTAAGATCCGAGAAGAGCAAAAGAAACCCCTCAATGGCATAAGCACTTTTGCTAAATGTCGTTGTGCCAAGAGACTTGGTGCCTGTAAACAATGTGGCAAAGTCTTTCATGAGAAAAGGTATAACCAGTGTTCTAAACTAATTTCCAATCATGTACTCGATCGATTAGACTGGATAGTGAATGGGTTGAGTAAGGATTACCCTAAGACGCCATGTTATTCTGGTACTATGCTTAACCAGTTTGTGGGAGAGTCACTGGTTGTCCGCACAGCACAGATACGGAGGGAGACTTGGATTAGAGCAGTTGGGATGAAAGCCAAGGGTTGAAGTTTTGTAAAAAAAATGTAAAAATCATTTTGTACAAACTATTTTGACTAAAATGAAAACATGGGCTGAGTAAGGAGTGTCTCAAAATACCAACCTGAAGCATGGGTAGAGACTTATCCTGAGACGCCATGAATTTTGATTCAACTTTTTTTGTTTAGCTTGCTTTTATTGTGTATAGTGTAGTGTAGAAAAAAAATTGTGATTTTTCATTCAACGTTCAAATGCCAAGTGATGTTCGAACGTTAGTCGCTTGCAATACTCAGCCTATGATGAAGTCTCTGATGGAAACAAAAGTACTGGCAGCTCAGTTCATTTGAACGCCAATAGAAAGTTCGAACGATGGTGACGTTCGAATGCCAATAGAACATTCGAACGAGAGTAACTTACAGTACTTTGGTCTTTGACATAACTCAAAAGTAATGGGAGCTCACTACGTTCGAATGACAACCACATTTGAACGATATTTTAAAAATTCTTCTACATACGTTCGAACATTACTTCTCAGGCTATAACAGCCTAGACCGCCTTCCCCACTTCAAAATCCTCAAAAACCTTTAAAACCCCTCAAACCCTAGAACCCATTTGCACTACCTAGACCATAAAACACCTTCCATTCTCCAAATTCACCTAAAAATTGAACCTCCCAAACTCATTCCCACAGCAAAAAACCTCAATCCCACAAAGAAAATCAAGACTCTTAGAGATCCATTTGAGCTCAAAACAATGCCTAGAGTCAAACTACCGTCAGGCGAAACTAGATAAGTTAGGAGCCAAAATTTGTGGAAGAAGTGATTGAGGAGAGTAGGGGAGACCAATAGTGAGGAGATACGATCGAACGCGATTCCCCAGCACCTTCAAAGCTGATAGGTATGAAATTTTTTTCCAAAATCATGCAGAAGTTTGTGAGAGAGATGTTGCGATTATTGATTTTGCTGAGTTGGGAATATTGGCGGAGATGGAGAGGAGGAATTGGGTATGGATTTTGCGAAATGGCGGAGACGCCATTGTTGACTTGGTGCGGGAGTTTTACTCCAATGCCGAGATCATCATCAACAGCGCAATCCGAACGTACATAAGGGGCATCCACATTGACGTGGATGAAGCATATATTAAGGAAGTGAGGCAATAAGTGCCTCAAGTACAAAAACTGGCATATTCCCCTAGAAAGAATGTGGCGATGAATGTGGTTGGGATAGAGTTGATGGGAATGCCTAACTTTTATTGGGAAGGGAAGTGATTTTTAAAAACAAGGGGAGCTCACCGATAAGTGCAAAATGTTAAACTTCATTGCGGTATCTAACCTCACCCCCATAGGACGAAAAAAATGAGATTTTACCTGACATGGCCCGTCTGCTCTATGCACTTGGAATGGGGCATAGCATCAACCTCCCCTCATTAATTTGTGTGAAATGAAGAAGGGTTGTGATGTGAAGAGGAGTGCACTCCCTTTTGCCACGTTGGTGACTGAAATATGCAAAGAACATGGGGTTAGGGCGAGGCCCGAGATGAAAATCCAAAAGCCAATGGGGCCACTGAACAAGGCCTTTTTCTGGAGAAGCCAAGGTCATAGTGGTGCCTCGGCTACTAGTCAAGAAGTGCCCGTTCCCTAAGGAGTCGATGAAGTGCAAGACGAGCTTAACTGAGAGGAGGAGAGAGAGAGATGGAGGCAGAGAGAGAGCAAGAGCAGCCCCAGCATGAGCACCCAGCGTTCTTTATAGGACATCATGCTTAGCATTGAAGCTAAGCAGGATGAGATCCTTAGTCTTTTGAGGGGTGGCACTAGTGGAGTCAGTGGAGCCAGGGGAGTTGGTAGGATGATGGAGATTGAGAGGGTTATTACTGTTCTTGGTGGTGGAGTGTTTGATTATTTCTTCTTTGGTTGATGAATTTCTTCTTTGGTTGTTCTTGGGGATATTTGTAGTTGTTATGGATAGTTATTTCTTCTGTGGTGGATGTTTGTTTTGTAGTTTGATTGTGGATATTTGAAGTTTATATTTGATCACTTCTTTTATTGATGAATGGAGTCTTTGATATTTGTATTAAATGATCACATTTTGAGAAATGAATGATTCAGTTTATCACTTTTATCTGTTTAAATGTATGTGTAGATTTAGCTTCATATATTGCTATTTGTTAATGAATGATGAAATGGATGTGGATGTTAAGACTATTTGTTAAAGTAACTAAGCACATGATCGGTATGACACCTCAACTTAACAACCGAGACTTAAAACTATAATTCTTGGAAAACTGGTATTATCTCTATGCTTAATTTGTCAAATGTACATCGGTATTTTTTGTTCTTAAAGTAAAAGATGATCAGACTCGAAAATGGAATCGATATATAACCGACATTCCCTGAAACACCTGACATAACCAGTGGAGATGATAAAGAAGACCATGGTGAGTTTTGAGCCTTGCTATGCTTTTGAGAGGATATCAACGTTTACTCAAGAAAGGTTTTTTACTATCTATTTTTGAATAATCTCATTAAATTTGATTTGATTAATGCAACTAAAGAGATCTATTGATACGTCCCATAGAGAACCTTTGCATACGACACCTACATGTGCATATAATTGAGAAAGGATATTAGGCCATCTTTGATCTGACTTGATCCTTGGCCATTTCTTTTGCAAAAATATATCCCTAGTCAGCCATGCTTGAGCCTTCAATAAATGATTTCTTTTTTGAAATGCCCATATAATAACCAAGCCACAAGAGGATATATTTAACATACCATGCTATCTAATTTTCATGCACCCTCTTACAAATCAATATGATACAACAAGGCAAGAAAAATAGAAAATGGTGGCAGTTGTTCACTAAAACAAAATTTGGTGGAAACAATCGAAAAATAAAAGAGACAGATAAACAGGGACTTGCCAAGAAAGTGAAAAGTGAGAAAAATGAAAGAAAGAAATACCATTCCTAGGAAAATTGTCGAGAAGCTAGAAAGAGGTGTGCCACACTGCATAAAAAAGAGATAGCTTTTGAACACCATTGACGTCATTTCGTTACCTACTAACCTCTAGCCACATTACATGTGACTCCCCTAAAACCGGGGCACCCATTGATGACTCGTCAACCCTCGGAAATGCCAATGAGTGTCGCTTGATCCGACATCACGCTAATATTATTCCATTACCCAAAATTTTAATTCATACATATACCCGTGTTCCTTTAATCATTTAATTTAACCGTGGCTCATGGTACAACAATTCATGCCTCTCTATTGTCCAATTTCATCTTTGGAACCAAAGGAATCAAAGACCAAGAGCACAATACTTTAGTTTTAAAGTTTCAAAATTTTGGAGAGAGTACCAGTACTGTGCATTGGTACTGTTTGCTCACTGGCCCTGGCAATACTGGTACCATCTGGACTATACCGGTACTTTCTGCCTTCCAAATTTTTTTTCAAAGTTTTGGATAGAGTATCAGTGCTGTCTGCTTGATGGACCAGACTGTACCGGTACTCTCTGCCCAGTTTAGCCTATTTCCATTGTTTTTCCTTTGAAACCCATTTCAAATCATCCCAACACCATCTAAAACATGTCTAACAATGTTTATCACATAAAACTTTATATCTACTACTTCTATTACAATCCATTCACACGATTTCATACACAGCACCATAATTTTACAAAGTTCATACAAAATGTATTACAAAAGCTACAAGTCGACTTTTCTGCATCTTTGAGGCACCAAATGAGAGTCCTCCACCGGTGTAAATCTTGCACCTGAAATGTGTTCCCGTATAGGGTGTGCCAACGTCCAGTAGAATATTTCCTGCAGAGGCTACTCCCCTCCTAGATGCACACGAAATGTGCACATGCAACCAATGAAAACCAATATCCATTCCAACAAGAACATGTAATTCAATGTTGAAATATCATAATACCATGCCTTGAAATGAGATGAGACTCACTCATGCACCTTGTCCCGAGTCCTCACCAACTCCCACAACACAATACAATGCATGTGTGTAAAACATTTGTCCTTGATAAAATACATCCAAAGGTCATTTTGAAATACAATCATACATTCATAAAACTCATTCATTGTTGGATGTTTCTCATTAAATGAATCATTTATATAAAACTAAAACCATGTGTTTTTGCTAGGTATCGGATTTTAGAATCACACCGTTGGCTCCGTACGCCATTACACTTTTTGGAATTTCACCCGAGGGAGTGTCCGGCCCTTCTTCCTATACCCGACACAAGTTTTCCATGCCTGCAATCGTGCGACTCAGTGGAATCTTCAATCCCACTTTCCTGAGCCCACCTTCAACACACATATATGATGTTTGAATCAACAACGCCCAAACACACCCACACTCATGCCTAAGCCCATGAATGTGATGCCATATTATGCCCAAAATTCAATGAATGCCAAATGAGCCATTTAACCACACATTTTCACTTATGTCATGCAATTAATATCAATTGCATATAATTACCATAAATCAACATAATGCTAATATATTAACACATGTAGCAACTTATTCATTCTCAACAAAGTTCATATAACACTTAGCAAAACACCGAGAAGGCGACAATAGAATGCATAGTATGCCCAAAAATGTTAAGTTCCAAGGGATTACACAAGTACTTCCTCAATACCAAACTTTGCTAGGGATTGGTCTAGGCCAATTCCATACCCATTTCTCTTTATTTTATAGTCAAGTGACTTAGGTTATCCCATACCCTTACCCTTTTCATAAATATTCTAGGTGAGAAAATAAACCAAGGTAGGAGAAACCCTACCTCTTGGAGTGTAAATAGAATGTAGAAACTTCAAGAACTCCAACACCACCCCCAAAAACTTGGCCCTGTTTGGATAGTGTTTCAAAAAATATTTTTTGTTCTCAAAACACTAAAAATAAGGTAAAACTTGTTTGGTTAAAATTTTCATTCTCCAAATTTCCAAAAAAAGTGGGAAATGAGATTCAATTTTACAAAAAAAAGTTGGGCTTGTTTTGGAGTTTTTTGGAGACAAAAGATGGGAAAATGAAAAACACGGGAAACAAAATACGCATTAATGAGGTCTTCTCTTCGAACCTCTTGGAAGCAAAACATGAACTATTATAAAATATTTTTACCTTTTTTCCCTTTCTCTCTCGCTGACTTTCTTTGTCTCCCTGACTGTCATTTTCCCACTGAATGAACACACACACACAAAGACACAGAGAAATGCTTCAGATTTGTGTTTGATTTGGTTCAATCGGCAAGATCAACCAGTCTTCAATCGACAAAATCAACCAATCTTTAGATTTGATTTTTTTTTTTCGATTTGATCTATTTTTTGGTTCAGATCTGATCTAGTTCAAGGGGCTTTAGATCTAATATGATATGATTCAATTGGCTAAAACAACCGAGTTTGATCGACAAGAACAACCTTCCCTTCGAACGACTCCTTTGGATCTGGTTTAAGGGGCTGATTGAGTTAATATTTTTTTTTTGAAAAAATATTATTGGTGTTTTGTATATATTTTCTATTGAATCTGTTTGTTTTATTTTAGATGAAGGCCATTGATCGATTTTTTTTTTTATTGATTTTATTTTTGATGAAGACCATTGAATCTGTTTGGTTAACTTTAAAGTTTGATTTATTGAAATTTTTTTATGAAACTCCATTTAAATAATATATATATATACACACACAGAGAGATATGTGTTATATATAAATATAAAGGAACTAAACACAGAAAGAGAGAGAGACTAACCAAGAGAGATGAGGGACTAAAAGTCTGATTTATTGAAGTTTTGCTTCAGGGTCTTCAAGGGGCTAATTTGATTAATGTTACTTGGATTACTCCGGTGAAGCTCCAGCAATAAATATGGCTAGATTTTTCCTTTTTTTTTTTTGGTATTTTGACAAGTTTAATATATTAAAATATTTTTATATGAAACTGTCAATCCAAACAAGTTTTACTATTTTTTATTTTGTGAAACTATTTTTGAAGTCATCAAACCAAACAAGTTCTTCATCTCAAAAAAATCAAAAAAAACTTTTCTAAAACTCTTCTCAAAAACTATTTTTGAATTATTGTGTTTAGAGACACAAACCAAACAGGCCCTTGATTTCCCCAAAATTCGTTCTTTGGATTTTTAGTGAAATTCCTCGTTCTTGGTACGTACGCGTAGCCCTCATCGTATAGACCAATTTTAATTCTTGGTTCAATGAATTCCGGCCGACGAAACTCCTTGGATCGCAAGAAGAAAGGTAGAATTTCTAGGTTTTCTCCCTTCAACGTCTGATTTAGCCAGCTAAGTGGGTGAGAATATATGATTTTTCAGATATTTAGCCCCTATTTAAACTTTTTAATTGAGCGGTCCACATTGTCCCACACGTTTATTACTTTCGGGTCCGTTTTTGACCCAAAACAACTTAATTAATTCCTGGTTTCAATTCAAATTAATTTTATTTGAAATTTTATCTAATTATAAGGAAATTTTATAATTTCCATTTTTGGGGCCCTTTGTGAGGTCATTCGTCACCCAATTATCTCGTAAAACATGCAAAATTCTGACTATCTCGGAATTCGACAAAAATTAACATAGCAGCTCGATTTCACGATACGAATTCAACAGTGAGGTTCATTGCAACATCCGAGCTCTAGAAAAATATTGATTTTAAGCCGCATTATAGTGGCAAATTACCATTTAGCCCTTTTTTCAAAAAATTTTAAATTTACCCGGGTTTTACATTTTTTTCCCTTAAAAGAATTTCGTCTCTGAAATTCAGACATACATACACATTAAATCACATGCATATGTAACAGTCATATATATACTAAATGACTATAAAAATGTACCTCCATCCTTAAATAAAAAAGGATAATTGGTACGTATAGTGTCATCACGCTTCCATGTCGCCTCCTTCACTCCTTAGTGCTGCCATAGCACCTTTACTAGCTTCACGGTCTTGTCTCACAAAACATGATCCTGGCTATCCATGATGTGCACCGGTCCCTCCTTGAAGGTTCCATCAGCATCAACAATAAGCTCGCCCCAACCCACCACATAAGTCGGATCTAGGGTGTATTTCTGAGACATGGAGACATGGAATACCGCATGAACACCCCATAGATTTGGCGATTACAGCAATCTGTAAGCCACTGTACCAACCCTCTCGAGTACGTTGAAGGGCCCGATATACCTCCGCGATAGCTTTCCCTGCTTGCCAAACCTGACCACTCCTCTTTTAGGCATCACCTTCAAGAAGACATGATCTCCCACCTCAAACTCTAGAGGTCACCGCCGTTTGTCGGCGTAACTCTTCCGTAGGTTTTGAGCCATGAGAAGACGCTTCCATATCAAGTCCACCTTCTCCGAGGTGTCTCTAATCAAATCCAGACCCGTAGAGGGTCCCTCTCTCACCTCCGTCCAACAACTGGAGAACGACATGGCCTCCCATATAGGGCCTTATAGGGTGCCATTTGAATACTCGCTTGATAATTGTTATTGTATGTGAATTCCACTAAAGGTAGATGATTTTCCCAGCTATCCTTGAGATCTAGGATGCATGTCCGTAGCATGTCCTCTAATGTCTGGATGGTCCTCTCAGACTGACCGTCCGTCTGGGGAAGAAATGCAGTGCTCATCATCAACTATGTCCACATAGCTTGTTGAAAACTCTCCTAAAAATGAGCCGTAAACCTGGGATCCCGATTCGATACTATAAATACAGGCATCCCATGAAATCGGACAATCTCCCGTATGTACAACCTGTAGAATTCCTCTAGTGTGAAGGTCATCCGCACCGCCAAAAAATGTGCCGACTTGGTAAGCCGGTCCACAATCACCCACACTACGTCATGTCCCTGCAATGTCCGTGGCTAGTGAGTCATAAAATCCATTGTGACATGCTCCCACTTCCACTTAGCTACCTCCAAGGGCTGGGGTAACCTTGTTGGTCTCTGGTGCTCATCTTTAACCTGTTGACACGTGAGACATCGTCTGATAAAGTCTCCAACGTCTCTCTTTATCCCGCTCCAATAATATTGGCGACGAAGATCATGGTACATCTTCGTGCCACCTAGATGCACAGCAAAACGGGAGCAATGGAACTCCTTAAGGATCTCCTCCCTTAGCTTCGTAGACTGGGGAGCCACAATCCTTCCTCTAAACGGAAGAGTACCATCCGAGTGAACGGTCCAGCCCTCGTCACCTGTACCTACCTATACTCGGCCCCTAATAGACACTAACTCCGTGTCTTGTTCCTAGGACTCAATCACTCTGCTCAGTAGGGAAGGTGTAGTCACCAAGCTCCCTAAAATGTCCTGAGTCTGACCCATGTATCGTAGCCCGAACTGTCCCACAATCTCGAGCATCTGGCACTCCCAAGAAGTCACACTAGCCAAGACTCCCCGTGACTTCCGACTGAGTGCATTAATCACTACGTTTGACTTACCACGATGGTAATGCAAAGTAAAGTCGTAATCCTTAAGAAATTACGTATCTCGAAGACTGACTTCAGCCTCTCCTAATTCATAACCGCCTCAACCTTCTCCGAGTCTATAGATACACCCGAAGCCGACACCATGTATCCCAAAAACTTTACTTCCATAAGCCAAAATTCACATTTGCTGAACTTGGCATACAACTGGTGATCTCTCAAGGTTTGGAGAATAATTCTCAAGTGACTATCATGCTCCTCCTTAGACTTGGAGTAGATTAAGATGTCGTCAACAAAGACCACGACAAATTGATCAAGATAGGGTTGGAACACCTTGTGCATGAGATCCATGAATGCCATTGGGGCATTCGTCAATCCTAATGGTATCACTGTGAACTCAAAATGTTCGTACCGCGTCCTGAACACCGTCTTAGGGATATACTCCTCCCTAACCCTCAACTGACGGTAACCAGTACGGAGATCTATCTTGGAGTAGACTCGTGCCCCTCTCAGTTGATCAAACAAGTCATCTATCCTTGGCAAAGGGTACCTATTCTTGATAGTAACCCGATTCAACTACCGATAGTTGATATATAACCGAAGAGTCTTATCTTTCTTCTTGGCAAACAATATCGGAATGCCCCAAGGTGAAGTGCTCGGTCTAATAAAGCCTTTGTCCAATAATTCTTGCAATTGGACCATGAGTTCTTGCAACTCAGTTGGCGTCATCCTATGTGGAGTCATAGATATGGGCGATGTTCTAGGATGCAACTTAATGGTGAAGTCAACTTTCCTATGTGGAGGTAATCCCGACAATTCATCAGGAAAAATGTCCTCATACTCACATACAACTCGAGGTAGAGCTAACTCATGTCCGGCCTCATCCTCCAAGGTAAGACTTGCAAGCCAACCTATCAACTGTCCGTGCCATTGAGAATCATACACAACTTGGGGTAAAACATTACACTTTTCCCCCTGGAACTTGAAACAAACACCATCAGGCATATAAGCCATGACCCTCTTATGATCACAATTAATGACGACCCGATGTGCTGCCAACCAATCCATTCCGAGGATAACATCGAACTCCGACATGTCCATGACCCTAAGGTCCACGATCAATAGAATTCTTGAGATCTCTAACTCATAATCTTGACATATCTAATCAACTCTCACCCTAGCTCCGAGGGGAGAACTTACATGCAATGGCTCTTTCAAGGTCTCAACCTCTAAGCCCAAGTCTCTCACACCAGACGTAGTAATAAATGAATGTGATGTACCAGAATCAAATAATACTCTAGCCCATAAGTGAGAGAGTAGAAATGTACCCTGTATCATTGACTGATCTGCCAGCTCAGTCTGTGGCATCATGGCGTAGACATGCCCCTGGGTCCCCGAAGTCCCAAGTTGTGAGCCCTATCCTTGGCCTCGACCCATGCCTTAGCCCATCTAGCCTACTTGCAGAGTCCTCACCCGTAGAGTAGTAGGGGCCTGTGTAGCACCCTAAAACTGATATTGGCTCCCCTGGCCATGGTAGGGTAGTGAGGAGTATAATGTGTCTTTGGCTACCCCACTGAAGTCTACGACTGTGATGACCCATAACTCTGGGATCCTTGCCTCTAAGGGCAATCCCGCTTCATATGACCTGGCTGAGGGCAATAGTAGCAAGTCCTTTGGCCTACCTGGTAAGAAGGTCTCCAATTTCTCCCGTCTTAGGAGGACTGACCTTGGCCTTGGCCTTGACAACCACGACCCTGTCTATGAGGAATATAAGTTCTTTGTCTCTTTCCCTAGCTAGAAGAAGAGGATTGGCCCTCCTTTTTCTTGTCCTTAGCACCCGACTCCCTAATGCTCCTTGCGTCATCCACCTCCCTCTCAATGGCCATAGCTGTCGCGACCATCGAGTCTAAGTCTTGCAGAAGAAGACCCACAATTTTACCCTAGATGGACAACTTAAGGCCATCCTAAAACTTCCTCACTTTGGCCACATAGTCATAGGGAAAACGGGCTAACTCAGTGAACTTAGCCACGTACTCCGTCATCGTCCCTTGCCTCAAATCTAAGAACTCCCGAGCCTTTGCATGTCTAGCAGTTGCCAAGAAATACTTTCCCATAAAGAGCTCTTTGAACTCTACCCATGTTATTACCTCCAAGTTCCTCGAGGTCTTAACCCAATCCCACCATACTTGGGATTTTCCCTCTAGCTAAAAAGTAGCTAGTGTTATCTTTGTGGCACCGAAGGTGATCTCCATAACCCTTAAGACCTTATCCACTTGTCGAAACCAATGGTCAACTGCCATCGAATCCGACCCTCCCATGAAGATCGGAGGTTAATGTGCCTTGAACTTCTGAAGGTGACTTGAGCCTTCTTGACTCCCACTTGCACTAGCCTGTGTAATGGTAGCCGCTACCACACCAATAGCCTCCACAAAGGCTTGTTGGTTAAAGGCCGGTGGTGGTTGGTTGTTCCACCCACCACCTCAGCATCGTCTTCCTTGATTTGCCATCTACACACATGTCAAATAGCAATCGACACTCACATAGTATCCCAAGATAGGGATCAAGTTTAAAACTTAAACATTTTCCTCTTTGTCTCACTAGCAGTGTGTGTGCCACCTACTAGTAAATTTTTATACATTGAACTATACCGTTCATCCCTTTTTCTGAAACATAACCTTGGGTTTTTCTAACCCTAGTGTTTCCCCTTCCATATACATTTCTATAATGCATGTAATTCACATAACACATAGCATATAATCATGTAGCAAATTTGAGCACAAAACATAAATTGCACAATGAATGCAATGGTCTAGACCTAATGTCCATTTAGCCCTAGATAATCGCATACCCATACTCTGATACCAAACTGTGAAGCCCCTAAAATCGGGGGTCCCATTGACAACCCTTAAACCCGCAAAAAAGCCCGTGAGTGCTGCTTGATCTGACATCACGCTAATATTATTCCATTACCCAGAAGTTTAACTCACATGTATTACCCGAGTTCCTTTAATCATTTAATTTAACCGTGGCTTAAGGTACCACAATTCATGCCTCTCTATTGTCAAATTTCATCTTTGGAACCAAAGGAATCAAAGACTGAGAGCACAGAAAAATTTTGGAGAGAGTACCGGTACTATTTGCTAACTGGCCCTGGTAGTACTGGTACCGTCTAGACTGTACTGGTACTATCTGCCTTCCAAAATGTTTTTCAAAGTTTTGGATAGAGTACCGGTACAGTGTACTGATGTTGTCTGCTTGCTGGACCAAACTGTACCGGTACTCTCTGCCCAGTTTAGCCTATTTCCATTGTTTTTCCTTTTGAAAACCATTTCAAATCATCCCAACACCATCTAAAACATGTCTAACAATGTTTATCAAATAAAACTTGATATGTACAAGTTCTATTACAATCCTTTCACACGATTTCATACACAACACCATAATTTTACAAAGTTTATACAAAATGTATTACAAAAGCCACAAGTCGGTTTTTCTTAATCTTTGTGGCCCTGAATGAGAGTCCTTCACCAGTGTAAACCCTGCACCTGAAATGTGTTCCCGTATAAGGTGAGCAAATGCCCAATAGAATATTTCCTACAGTGGCTACTCCCCTCCTCGATGCATATGAAATGTGCACATGCAACCAATGAAAACCAATATCCATTCCAACAAGAACATGTAATTCAATGTTGAAAAATCACAATGTCATGCCATGAAATGAGATGAGACTCACTCAGACACCTTGTCCCGAGTTCTCACCAACTCCCACAACACAATGCAATGCATGTGTGTAAAACATTTGTCCTTGATGAAATACATCCAAAGATCATTTTGAAATACAATCATACATTCATAAAACCTATTCATTGTTGGATGTTTCCCATCAAATGAATCATTTATATAAACCAAAACCATGTGTCTTTGCTGGGTATCGAATTTTGGAATCACACCACTGACTCTGTATGCTATTAAACTTTTTCATAATTTCACCTTAGAGGAGTGTATGAACCAAGTAGCTGGGCCTTTTCACACGAGGGAGTGTCTATCCCTTTTTGCTATACTCGACACAAGTTTTCCATGCATGCAACCGTGCGACTCAGTGAAATATTTAATCCCACTTTTTCGAGCCCACCTTTAACCACCATATATGATGTTTGAATCAACCATGCCAAACACGCCCACACTCATGCCTAAGCACATGAATGTGATGTCATATCATGCCAAATAAGCCATTTAACCACATATTTTCACTTATGTCATGGCAATTAATATCAATTGCATATAATTACCATAAATTAACATGATGCTAATATATTAACACATATAGCAACTTATTCATCCTCAATAAAGTTCACATAGCAGTTAGAAAAACACCGAGAAGGCAACAATAGAATGCATAGTATGCCCAAAAATGTTAAGTTCCATGGGATTACACAAGTACTTCCTCAATACCAAACTTTGCTAGGAATTGGTCTAGGCCAATTCCATACCCATTTCCTCTTTTCTTTAACCATAGTCAACTGACTTAGGTTATCCCATACCCTTACCCATTGCATAAAACATTCTAGGTAAGAAAATAAACCAAGGTAGGAGAAACCCTACCTCTTGGAGCATAAATAGAAGGTAGAAACTTCAAGAACTCCAACACCACCCCAAAAACTTGATTTTTCCAAAATTTCTTCTTTGGATCTTCGGTGAAATCCCTCGTTCTTGGTACGTATATGTAGCCTCATCACGTAGACCAACTTTAATTCTTGGATCAATGAATTCCGACCGACGGAACTCCTTGGATCGCAAGAAGAAAGGTAGAATTTATAGGTTTTCTCTCTTCTCTCTCTTTCCTCTCTTCAATGTCTGATTTAGTCGGCCAAGTGGGTGAGAATATCTGATTTTTCAGATATTTAGCCCCTATTTATACTTTTTAATTGCGCGGTCCACATTACCCTGCACGTTTATTATTTCCGGGTCCATTTTTGATCCAAAATGACTTAATTAATTCCCAATTTTAGTTCAAATTAATTTTATTTTAACTTTTATCTAATTATAAGGAAATTTTATAATTTCTATTTTTGGGACCTTTGTGAGGTCATTCGCCACCCAATTGTCTCGTAAAATGTGTAAAATTCGACAAAAATTGACATAACATCTCAATTTTGCGATACGAATTCAATGGTGAGGTCCATTGTATCATCCGAGCTCTAGAAAAATATTAATTTTAAACCCACGTTATGTTGGCAAATTACCATTTTGTCCTTTCTTTGAAAAATTTTAAATTTACTAGGATTTTACATTATAATCTACAAAAAGCCCTAATTGATCTCAAGACTGATGCATGTGTAGGTCGTCAACTATAAGTGGGGTATGTTAAATAGTACTGCTTTATTTGCATCAATATTCCTCCAGGAGATTATGCCAAAACATGATTAGTTTGTCTCCTTAAACTTCAATCCTTTTCTAAACTGTGCATGTGATTTTTCGACTGGCCAAATTGTAAAACCTTAACTAAAGTTTTCTTGGAAGAGAAGTGTCCACCACAAGCCTTAGAATGGTAGATAGAAAGGTCATCCAATTGTTCATTTTTTGGTATACATCTCGTCATGACTTGACTAGGGCAATATTTGAATTGGTACAAGTTGTCGAAGTAAAAGTACTTCACATCTGCCATGAATCTTCGTTTGGCCTCTGTGCTTCGATGCGGTGGTATTTGTCTTGTGGTAAGAAAATTAAAAATATCAGCATACCATAGAAAAATTGAATGAATAGAAAATAAATGTTCATCGGGACATAAATCAAGGATAGGGATGTGTTTTTCGGCATCTTGGATGACAAGTCATGACAAATGGTCTGCCACTACATTCTCGACTCTTTTCTTACCTTTGATGATCAAGTTGAATTTTTTAAGGAGGAGGATCCACCTAATGAGTGTCGGTTTCTCATCCTGCTTAGACAACAGATACTTCAAAGCAGAGTGATCAGTGTTGACTAGAATAGGTGAACTAATGATTTATGACCTAAATTTGTCCAATGCCAATACTACAACTAGAAACCCTTTTTAGTGCTAGTGTAATTCAGTAGTGCTTCATTTAGAGTTTTGCTATCATAGTATATTACATATGGCATTTTGTCTTGCCTTTGACCTAACACTACACCGACCGCATAATCACTCGCATTACACATGAGCTCAAATTGTAGTTCCTAATTGGATGGCCACCAGATTGGAGGTGAAGTGAGCATGCTTTTGCGTTTTTAAAAAGATGCCTCACAATCATCTTACCACACAAAGGGAACATCCTTTGCTAGGAAATTAGTCAAGGGTCTTGTCAATGCACTAAATCTTTTATAAATATCTGATAAAAACCCGTATGACTAAGAAATGACCTAATATCCTTGACGACCTTTGGAGTGGAAAGGTAGGAAATTGGTTCCACCTTAGATTTGTCTACATCAATCCCCTTTGTAGAAACAATGTGCCCAAGAAAAATCCCTTGGTTTACCATGAAGTGGTACTTCTCCAATTTAGCACCAAGTTCTTCTCTTCACATCTCTCTAGCACTCTCTCTGATGGGTGGGTTTTATACATACAAATTGAGTATTCTTGGCTTAACAAAATTGCAAGTTTTCAAGTATTTTATGTTCCTTTTTATTCGTTTTGTGTGTTTTATGTTATTTTGTTGGGATCATGATTTGGAATGAAATAAGGTCATTAGGAAGGAAAAAAGGTCATTTAGAAGGAAACAAGGTAATTTGGTATCCTAAGTGTTGGATTATTTGAAGACTAAGCAAAGGATAGTTGTGGGCTTAAAAGGGGATCAGTGTTGTAGCTCTACATGCAGTATTGAAGCTGTAGGAGGGCAGAAAATTAGCACAACTGCACTGATTTAAGGGACTGTAGTGCGTGTTTCATCTCCTGACGCGAATTTTGACTTGTTGTTTAGTAGAAATTGGACTCTAATGCTACATATATGTTAAGGGTTTGATTTGGGATCAAGATATATTGATATGAGGGGCTGCTAATAGTGGGTTAACCAAGAATTGAGAGGGAATTGAAGGCAAGGATTGAAGGAAGCGACACGAAGAAGATTGGACTAGAAGACTAGAGAGAGATTGAAGATTACAATTAAATTTTCATTCTTTTATCTTACTTTTAGTTTTTTATTTTCTAAGATGTTGATTAATTTGAGAATGATGTTTTTCAATGACGTTATGAACTAACTTATTATTAAGATTGCAACGAAACCTAATGTTTAGTTAACTTAATCTACTCTCATTTCTAGTTCTTATTGATCATATATAAATTATTTATCATATTTTGTGCTTATTATATGATTGTTTGACCAGCAATTAACTTGATTTCCTAGATAAAATTGGAAGATGAATTCTAGGGTTGGATTTGAATATTATAACATGCATCTGGTTGATTCTTCTTAGGATTGAATAGTTGGGTTTGTGTATAGGATAGGAATATACCAATATGCCATGTGTAACATTTATGAGAATTTCAACTTAATGAATCTATTCTAATATATTTTACATAAGAATATAGTAATTTAATTGGGTGATATATTTTTATCTAACTATCTGAAGGCGTTTGATAAATAATTTTGAGTTCTTAGTTAATAACTTATCTTGATCAATTAACTGGAAAGAGTTATACGAAGCATTAGGGGAAAGTTGTAATATTAAGTTCTTTTATCAGGTAAATTCAATCCTTGGTTTTTAATTTTGGATTTAGTTTTAAATTAGTAATTGCATAGTTTAATTCCAATTGTTTAAATAAAATTGAATTGACATAAAGTTAGGACTTGGGAGTTATTAGTAATAATTCTCCATGGGAACGATACTCAACATATCAATTTATTACTTGTTGATCGTGTATACTTACACATAAATTGTCAATATCAAATTCAGATAAGAAGTTTTTGGTGTCATTGCCGGGGATTTATTATAGCAATTATTTCAATATTAATTTCATTCAATTTGATCTTAATTTAAACTTATTTAATTTTCTATTTTAATTGTTTGTGCAAGCACTCTTGAATTTTGTATGTAAACATGATCTACAGGTCAAGAGCTACTACCGTACAAAGACGATAAGTAGAGTATTGTTCATTTGCACAACATGATTCAGAGACTCTCTATGAAGCTTGGGAGCGATTGAAGGATTTACTCCGAAAATGCCCTCACCATGGTATTCTTAAGTGGTTACAAGTTCAAACGTTCTACAATGAATTGTTTAGTGCTACTCGAACCAGTATCAATATAGCTGTAGGTGGGGCATTAATGGGGAAAATTTTGATGAAGCTTACGAGTTATTGGAGACGATGGCTAGTAATAATTACTATTAGCCCTCTGCAAAGATCAATCAACCAAAGGTAGTAGGAATTTATGAAGTTGACGTGGTTACTGCATTGGCTGCACTGGCTGCTACATTGACAAATAAGATTAATGCTTTAGGAGTACAACCTATTCAGAATGTAGTAGTTGTTTGTGAATTGTGTGTATGGAACCATTCGAGTGATCAATGTGCAATTAATTCAGAGTCAACACAATACATTGGTAACTTCAACAGGCAGCAATATGGCAATAATTCCAACAATTCTAACCCTGGTTAGGGGACTCAGCCGAGCTTTTCTTGGAATAATAATCAATCTCAAACCTTTGATCCAAGACAATCATACCCACCAGACTTTTAGAATTAGATGTATCTAGGTGATGAGTAGCTTGAACAATTCAGATATGTACTTGTATTTAACGGTCAGAGGTAAAATAAAGGAGTATGTTAAATTGTTAGACTTTGCACTGTTTTGAAGTTTTCTGTGAATTATTATTTATAATAACTTTTGGGATCATTACTTAGATTCATGTTGAACCATTGTTTGAGTAGTTGGTTGTTAGGGTTAATTTTTATGGTTTTTGTTCTTAGTATTTTGCTTAAGGACAAGCAAGGATTTAAATTTGGGGGTATTTGATGAGTGGATTTTATACATACGAATTAAGTATTCTTGGATTGATGAAATTGCAAGTTTTCAAGTATTTTATGTTCCTTTTTATTCATTTTGTGTGTTTTTATGTTATTTTGTAAGGATCATGATTTGGAAGGGAACAAGGTCATTTGGTAGCCTAAGTGTTGGATTATTTGAAGACTAAGCAACAAGGGCAGTTGTGGGCATACAAGGGGATCAACACCGCAGCTCTACATGCAATGCTACAACTCTACATGCAGCATTGCTACTCGAGGAGGGCAGAAAGTCAGCGCAGCTGCGCTAATTTGTGGGGCGGCAACATGTATTTCAGTTCCTGACGTGAATTTTGACTTGTTTTTGAGTAAGAATTGGACTCTAATGCTACATATATGGTAGAGTTTGAGTTGGGATCAAGATATACTGATATGAGGGGTTGCTAATAGTGGGTTAACCAAGAATTGAGAGGGAATTGAAGGCAAGGATCGAAAGAAGCGACATGAAGAAGATTGGACTTGAAGACTAGAGAGAGATTGAAGATTGCAACTAATTTTCATTCTTTTCTCTTACATTTAGATTTTGATTTTCTAAGACATTGATTAATCTGAGAATTATTTTTTCCAATTATATTATGAACTAAATTTTTATTAAGATTGCAACGGAACCTGATGTTTAGTTAAATTAATCTACTCTCGTTTCAAGTTCTTATTGATCATGTATAAGTTGTTTAACATATTTTGTGTTTATTATATGATTATTTGGACAGCAATTACTTTGAATTCCTAGATGAAATTGCAAGATGAATTTTAGGCTTGGATTTGAATATGATAACATGTGTCTGGTTGAATCTTCTTAGGATTGAATAGTTGGGTTTGTGTATAGGATAGGAATATACCTATATGTCATGTGTAGCTTTTATGAGAGTTTGAACTTAATAAATCTATTCCAAATTATTTTGCATAGGAATATAGTAATTTAATTAGAAGAGATATTTTTATCTAACTATCGGAAGAGGTTTGATAAATAATTTTGAGTTCTCAGTTAACAACTTATCTTGATCATATAATTGGAAAGAGAGTGGAAAGATTTATACGAAGCATTAGGGGAAGTTGTAATCTTAAGTTCTTTTATCTGGTAAATGCAATCCTTGATTATTAATTTTAGATTTAGTTTTAAATTAGTAATTCCATAGTTTAATTCCAATTGTTTAAATAAAATTGAATTGATATAAAGTTAGGACTTGGAAGTTATTAGTAATAATTCTCCATGGCAACGATACTCTACTTATCACTTTATTACTTGTTGATCGTGTATACTTGAACATAAATTGTCAATATCAAATTCGGACAACACTCTCCAAATTTTCCAAGCAACCATTGAATGAATCCCCAAGCACTAAAAAGTCATTCATGAACACCTCCAAAATCTTCTTCACCATGTCGCTAAAATTCTCCATCATAAATCTTTGAAAAGTTTCCAAGGCATTGCACAACCCAAATGACATGCGGCGATATGCAAAGGTACCAAAGGGGCACGTGAATGTGGTCTTCTCTTGGTCCTCCAAAAAAAATCTATTTGGTTATAGGTGGAGTAACCATCCCAGAAGCAATAGAAAAGATGCTCAGCTACCTTCTCCAACACTTGATCCAGGAATGGCAAGGAGAAGTGATCCTTTCTTGTGCATGAGTTGAGTTTTTGATAATCAATGCAAACTCTCCAACTGGTGACCACCCTTGTTGGAATCAACTCATTCTCCTCATTTGCTATTACAGTGACTCCCGACATCTTCGATACTAATTGCATGGGACTAACCCATTTACTATCAACAATAGCAAAAATAATGCCCGCATCAAGTAGCTTGAGCACTTCATCTCTCACCACATCCTTCATGATAGGATTTAGCCTCCTTTGTGGTTGTCGAGGCAGTTTGGAGTCTTCTTCCAAATAGATTATGTGAGTGCAAATGAGGGGGCTAATCCCTTTGATGTCAGCAATGGTACAACCAATGGCTCCTTTGTGCCTCTTCAAAACTTGCAATAATTCCTCTTATTGCCTTGGCCCCAAAGAAGAACTTATCACCACCGAGAATGTCTTGTGCTCCCCTAGAAATGAATACTTGAGTTTAGAAGACAATGGCTTTAACTCCAATATTGGTGTTTGCATGGTTGATGGAAATTTTTTTTTCTCTTGTGGTGGAAGTTTTTCAAATGTTAGAGCCCAATTCCCCACCCCTTGTACAATTTTTTGTTCCTCATCTTCAATAAAATCTTCCTCCTCTAACTTGAAATTACAAAGTGACTCCATGTGGCCCTCCACCAAAGTGTCAATCCGATTGACCTCATGTACTTCCTCATCATCTCCCGATTGCTTGCAAATATTGCACACTTTGAGATCCATTACCATGTTTCAGAAGGCACGCTTCATTAAGCCATTCCTAAAATTAATCATAGTGTTAGAAGTAGCAAGGAAAGGCCTACCTAAAATGACAGAAATCTGTGAACTAGGGTTAGCAACGACGTGAGTATCAAGTACAATAAAATCAATGGAAAAATAAAATTTGTCCACTTGGACTAAAACATACTCAACTACTCCCCTTGGTGTTTTCAAGCTTCAGTCCGCTAATTGAAAAGTGATTGGGGTTGTCTTTAACTCTTCAAGTTGCAATTGTTGATACACCAAAAATGGCAGGAGGTTGACACTTGCTCCCAAGTCTAGCAACACTTGCTCCACTCGAAAATTCTCGATTGTTATGGCAATGGTTGGGCAGTTAGGATTCTTGAACTTGGGAGGGGTGTTGGTCCTCAAAATGGAACTCACTTGCTTAGTGAGGAATGCCTTCTTGTGCACATTCAATTTCCTCTTCATGGTGCACAAGTCTTTCAGTATATTTGCACAAGAAGGTATTTGCTTTATAGCATCAAGGAGTGAAATGTTTATCTTCACATTCTTAAACATTTCAATAATGTCAGGATAGTTTGCCACCTTAGCCGGTGACTTCAAACGTTGGGGAAGAGGGACCCGGATAGGACAATTATGCACATTTAAATCCACAATCTTTTGCTTTTTAAATGTCTCATTGTCCACGGAGTTACCCTTAGTCTCCTTTTCTTTTCCAATGTGGCTTTGGGTGAGACTTTAGGAAAAATGGTTTTATCTATTTTCTTTCCCCTCCTAAAGGTGGTGACGGCCTTTATTTGCTCGCAACTCTTTTAAGTACCTCAGACGATTTAATCATATGTTGTCCCCTTGGATTTTCTTGGAGTTGAGTGGAAAATTTTCCTTTCTCTTGTTGAGATGACCCTATTGCATTGGTTAACTTAGTTTTTTGGGTCCGGATGTCATTAAAAGCGAAGACGATTTGATTATTGATTGCGGTTTGGCTTTGAAAGAATTGATGCACAACATCCTCCAAATTTCTCTAATGAGGAGGTTGGTAGGCGGGTGGGCTAGGTGGTCCTTGTTGAGGTGGGTTTTTTTTAGAACACTTATGGATTAGACTGTGGATATTGGGAGCTAGATGAGGGGCTATGACTGTGATATGATTGGTTTTGCATGGGTGGAATGGGAGGTGAGAATGAGCTAGACCCATGAGGAGTAAGGTTATCATTCTTCCAACTAAAGTTTGGGTGGTTGGTTGATCAACCCTAATTAGTATGTAAATTAAAATAATTAAATAAGTAAATTTTGTAAGATAAAATAATTATAAATTATAAATTAGTGTTAGTGCGTAAATTAGGGTTTTATGTGTGTAATATCTAAAATTTTAGGGTTTTTATGTGAAAAGCAAGTGGATCAATCTATCAAAGCTATAAACCAGCAAGGAGGTTGATTCGAACTATTTTGTGATCGAATTTATATTATACACCCAAGTAAAAGTGGTCGAATTGTAGTTTTCTCGGTTTCAGTCCAAGATCCATTCCACAAAGAGTTTTAATGATTAGAAAATAAAATTAAAATAGTGAAATGGTTGTTTAAAATAGTGTAGCACAAGGTAGCTTGTGATATGAGCTTAGATTGATAACTAGTCTAGGTAACTGATGTGTGTAAATGTATAAGTAAGTCAAGTGAAGACAATAATATTAAAGGTACCCTTCAGTTTAAGGATCTCATATACTTTATAATGGTCAAGTACTGGAAATGCTACCTCACAACAATTAATTTTTGTGCCACTGGAAAGTCAATCAGTAGGTCTGATGAGTAGAAACCATACCTCATCAACTTCTTAGGTTAGCTAATGGTATTAATAAACAATAGCACAACAACTTCTTATGTTAGCTGGCTATGTTAGTGACAATTGACTAATCCGAGTAAACCAGAAGGTCATGCCATTCACGAGGATCACTTGAATTACTCAATTGACAATATTATTATATATATTAGTTAAACAACCCTAATAGCCCAGAAGGTCGAGCAATTCATGATGATCATTTAGGTTATTTATCTGACAACTTCTATATCAATTAAACAACCGTAATAATCTAGAAAGACAAGTCATTCATGAGGATCATTTAGGTTATTCATCTGACAACTTCTATATTAGTTAAACAACCGTAATAATTAAAAAGGACAAGTCATTCATGAGGATCATTTAGGTTATTCATTGACAACTGTACCATGCAACAGTAGAACATCCTCAGTGCTCTTGGAGGTCAAGCCATGCCGTTGGAACACCGTAGTTATTTAACCGGCAGGTAGATGATTCGTTGATGACATAATTCTAGGTTACGTAGTAATACCGAATTACATACATCACTGTATCATACATGAAGTTCATAATAATAGATAGTATAAAATATTAAATATCGCTTGGTCTTCATAACCGTGAGCATAATATATATATAACATAATAAAATATAAGCATTTTCCAGAATGTAACTAGTATTATACATGTGTTTATCCCTCGCGAAAGGGCATAAGTAAACTACTCACACTGCATTGCTATAGATAAGTAGGAAGTGTGGGTAATTATCATTACAACTGTAAATAAAATACACAGACTGACACTTCTTTCACAAACAACAACTAATGTACAACCACCTTTATTCTCAGTTAAGACAAAAAGGTGGCAGCAGTTCAACTATTCGAATAGAAAGATAAAACAAAAATGTAAAAATACAAAGTTTTAGCTTGTGAGTAGAACGGACCGGATCTAAAATATTTCTATGACTTTCTCTCTTTTTCTTTCTTTTCTTCTCTTATTCTTTATTCTTTCCTAGAGCTCCTCTCTCCGGCTGGCTGAAGAATAAAAGTGGCATGCTATATAAATAGGCAAAGCATTAAGCAGGAGGTGGAAGGATCATGACAAGCAGCTAGGCACAACCGTTTGGACGCCACCACCACCGTTCAAACGGTGGTGCATTGCTGGAATTTTGGATGCTGATCTTCTTGCCTTGCTAGATATTCCTTTTTATTTTACACTTTGTTCCCTTGTTCTTTCAAGTTTTGATAGATTGCCCCTTGTAGTTTTCAACAATTTTGCATAAAACCCTAGCTTACACACAACTTCTAATTAACAGTTTTTAACTATTTTATTTTACTAAGTTAGCTTATTCAACTATTTTAATTCATATACTAATTAAGGTTAATCAGAGGCAAGTGTAATTTAAGAATAGAACATGCAAGAACACTGTGGAACTACCACCACGTTCCAGCAAACTAGTATCGTCCGGACGGGGTGGTGG
>CAUOFW020006094.1:0-25066 GCA_963454935.2 Ilex paraguariensis | reverse complement strand
ACTCACTTTTCTAACTTTACCAAATCCATGAAGAGTGAGTAGTTTCCTTCACTCTTTATTAACAGGTGATGGACATGTATAAAATCGTTCGGAAGGTTATATTTGTGTATTCATTTATGCATAATGCTTTAACTCTACTTGCTTATTGAATGATTGATTGCATCTAGCAAAACTAAGGTACTGTGTACAACCAATGAGTCTTTTCTATGACATAGATGACTCTTGGCATGGGAAGACTCATTGGTCCTTTGCAAGTACTCCAACTAGATCTTCATGACTACCTTTCAATCTTCACCATTCTTGTGTTTCAACTAAGAATGGAATACGAACATCATGGTTAGATGCCTTATAAAAACACTTGCTTGTTTGTAGATGGGTTGATTCTCAGCACAAATAATTCTTGTGCATCTCTACAAAGACATCAGAACCATACTCTTAATTCTCACAATCCATTTTTATCTTTCGATTAACTTTTTGTTGACACATGAGTTCATTGAGTTCCCAAGCAAAAGTATAACAACCGGATGATTGACTATATTTTTGGATCCTCGAGCTAAAGGGTGACTTTTACATTTGAAATTATATTATATTTTATCTAGAAAATCCTCTTGGAAAGAATTTTATATTCGTCTAGGAAAATCCATAAACATCATAACTTTAAATCTCAAGGGTTCCAATCACTTTGATCTCTGTAATTGCTTACTTTGAAACACCAATATTAGTTCCATGTGGATTTAACTCCAGACTTAGCCAGATTATTACTACAACTTGACCGCCTGCACTTGGGTGTATACATTTTATGATCAAGCCATGTTTTTTACGCCGTTGCCAGAGAACCAAAAAGATATTTTAAGGTAAAAGGTGAAAAGACCTTCATTTGTACATATATTTTGTTTACTGTGTATAATTATTATTTTATGTCTAAGGACGATCCTTACTTTCAAAATTTGCCAGAAGAATTTGTTGGGTCTCTCAATCAGTCTAACCCATTTTCACCTCGATCAGTAGTAGAATCATTTGATAATAGCATGGCAAATAATGAGAGATAAGGGGAAGTTCCTGAAAGAGAGGGAGAAGTTCCTAACATTTGAACTTTGCGGGATTACTTACATTCCACACGAAATAATGTTCCCTCTTGTTTTATGTTTCTTACAAATGTGCCCCTCTTTACTATAAAGGTGGGGACAGTGCAACTACTGCCTCAATTTCATGGACTCGAAGTAGAAAGCAAATATCTGGATATAAAAGATTTTGAGGAGGTATGTGGAACATTCCAAGATAATTCTGAACTAACCAAGTTGAAATTTTTTTCTTTCTCTTTAAAGGACAAAGCTAAACAATAGCTAAACTCGTTAAAAGTCCATTCAATACCAAATTGGCATGCATTATAGAATGAGTTTTTCAAAAAAATTTCCCCCTACACCATACCAATGCACTCAAAAGGCAAATCATGAATTTTTTGGTCAAAGAGGGATAAATATTTTACCAATGTTGGGAGAGATTCAAAGATCTTCTTCAATCCTGCCCACACCATGCTTTTGAAAATTGGACTTTGGTAAGATTTTTCTATGAATCCTTGCCTACTAGACTACGCCATTTTGTTGAATGATGGCTCAAGGAGAGTTCATGGGAATGAGTCCGGAGGAGGCATTCAATTTTTTTGACACCATACCTGATAGTTCTCAGATGTGGGACTCAGCCTCTCCTACCACTGTTGAAACCAAACCATTTACTTTCCAAGGGGGTAAGTATGTCTTGAGAGAAGATGATGACCTGAGAGCAAAAATGACTACCCTGTCTCAAAAGCTTGAAGCTCTAGAGATGAAAAAGGTACATCAAGTTGATGTTGGCCCTCCCACAGAACAAGTGTGTGGGATTTGTGCGTTGACAGGACACCCTACTAGGGAGTGTCCTACCATTCCGGCATTCAAAGAAGTCTTATTGGAACAAAAAAAGTATAATTTTTAACTTCAACAAGCCTTACTTAAACCCATATTCTAAAACATATAATCCAAGGAAGCAGAATCACCAAAACTTTAGTTGGAGGAACACACAACCAACTCCTATAAATCTACAACAAAGTTCATAACCAACACCTCAAGGACCTACTGCATATCAACAATACCAACCACCACACAAGAGAAGTGTTGAGGATACACTGAATCAGTTCATGCAAACCCAAATGAACTACAACACTCATTCCACTCAGGCTTTCAATGATTTCAAGGCACAGACCATCCAGTCTTTCGAGGATCTCAAAAGCCACATCAAAAAATTGACCCAATCAATGACCACACATGAGAAAGGCAAGTTTCCTACCCAACCAAAACAACCACAAGACCAATTTCATGTGACAAATCCTTCAATCATGGAAATCCCACAAGATTAAGCTCAAGTTATCACTTCATTGAGAAGTGGCAGGGTGATTGACAAAACTATCAGAGACATGTTAATTACAAAGCCAAGACCTACGTTTGAATACTTGATTTATTTCATTGCAAATTCCTAACCTCTTAACGCCATCCCTCAATGTGTATGTATGATGTGTGTTAAGGGGAGTGTCACTCTCCTTCAGGATGATGTCAAAAGGAAGGGCAAGGGAATGATGGAAAATGAATTGTGCAAGTGGGCAAAAATACTTCCCAACCGCAAGAAAACTTTTGCGGGTTATGTTTTACTTGGAAGAATTCCAAGGTTGTTTCCTCGAAGAAGGATGTGAAACATTTTGAAATTGATTTTTGTGGAAAGAGAATGTAAAATCTTTTGTAGTTGAAGTTTGGTTTGTGAGGTGTTTTGTTATAAATATGAAATGGGAAACAAGTGTTGGCTAATCACAAAGGTTCACTCCAAAGGGAATGCCAAGCCAACTCAAGCATTCCTCCAATGGTGTTTAGAAGTACGATTGATTCGTGGGAAGCTCAGGACTAAAATGGAGGTGAGGATTCAAGCATTCACCACGACAATGGCTACGGTGTATCAAGAACTCACAACCATGTCCTCACCCCAACCTAGTCAAACCGAGCCATCATACACTGAGAGGAGGAACAACAAAGAGTTGGAATGACATGCCCAAGTGGAGGTTTTCCTTGGATTAGCCAAGTAAAGAGTTTAGCTAATCATGATTAAATGAGAACCAACAATGTAGTGAGAATTCATTACAAGGAAAGGAAATGCTTGGTGAAGTAAATGCAAGAAATGTAAACTAAATGAGAATGCATTCAATACCCATTTACACCTAAGAAATTTAAGAACATTGAAGCATTAATGGTGAAAGCTTTAACGGAAGATTGAAAATGAAAACAACTAGACATAAATGACATTCAAAGCATTAAAGGAAGCTTCAAAGGTTCTTGCATCAAATTAGAAGACAATGTATGGAAGAAACTGTAAAAATATGAACTTCTCTCTCTAACTACACTATTCATTTTCTTTTTTTCCCCTCTCTTTCACTCTCTCTATTCAATGTGTAATGTATGTAGTGCTAAACAATGAAGTCCTCTTTCGCCAAAAACGTGCTTGGAGTGATGGCCTAGCCTACAGATGTGATCTTCATCCATAGGGCTATAAGAGGAATGGGCTAGATAGGGGATGCAGACCCTCTCTGCACACCCAACTTCTCTTCTCTTCTTTCTCCTCATTGATCATCATGGCTCCAAAAGTCTAAAGAGAGGTGTGAAAGGGATGAATAGTGTTGTGGGCATGTCAGAGGAGTGTGGGAGACCTGTTGGTGGGACCATCAAGGCAGCAGAGCATGGCTGCAGAATTTGGGCAGAATCAGTAGAGCGTACTGGTACGTGCTTGACAATTTTCCTTGTAGTTTCCTAACCTCTAAACATCACCTTTTAGCATGTATAGTGTATGGATGAAAGGGAGTGTCACTCTTCCATGGGTGATGTCAAAAGAAAGGGCAAGGAGATGGGGAAAAATGAAATGATGGTAATGTGATGTGTAAATGCACAACAAATGTGTGTGTGTGTGTACAAAAGTGCAAGGAGATTTTTGCGGGTCGTGTTTTATTTGGTGGTATTCCAAGGTCGTTTCCATGGGGAAGGAAGTAAACCGAGAGAAATGTGATTTTGGGAAAAAGAAAGAGAAGTGTAAAATCTTTGGTTGTTGGAAGTTGTTTAGTAAAGTTTGTTTTGATGCTAATAAAATGAGAAATAAATGTTGGCAAATCCAAGAGGTCACTACAATAGGAATACCGTCTCAACTCGAAACCCTCCTCCAATAGAGCATGAATGAACGATTGATTTGTGGGAAGCTAGGGATAAGATTGGTGAGTATCTAAGCATAAACCGTGACTAGGCCTATAGAATATCAAAGACTCACGAACTTATCCACCCTCAACCCAGTCAAATAGAACCATTGAACTCCGAAAGAAGGGAGGAGAATGAGTTCAAATGGTATACTCAAGTGGATTCCCCTTGGTTTTGCCAAATAAAATATTTAGCTACTCATGCTTAAAATAAAATTTACAATGTAATAAGAATGCATTGCAAAGATACGAAGTTCTAGAGTAACTAGATGCAAAAAAAACATAAGCTATAAGAGAGTATATTGAATACTAATTTGAAAACTAAGAAAATGAAGAACTTTGCTGCATTAATGATGAAAGCTTTAAAAGAGCATTAAACTTGCATTGAACTTGAAGGAGAACAACATTAATGACATTAAATGAAGTTCTAAAGATTCATACCAGGGATTACAAGACAATGTATTGAAAGAAATACAAAAATCTCATTTTTTTCTCACTAGAACATTATTCATTATCTCCTACCCAGACCTTCTCTCTTTATATATCTTCTATTTCATACCATACAATACAATGGAGTGCTTCCTTTCCAAAAACGTGCTTAAAGATATCCCCTAGCCTCCAGAAGTGACCTCCATCCATAGGGGTGCAAGAGGAATGGGCTGGACAGGGGGGGTTGCAGAGTTTGTCTGCACACCCAGCTTCTCTTCTCTTCTCTCTCCTTATTGATCACCATGGCTCCAAAAGTCAAAAGAGGAGTGTGAAAGGGAAAAATAGTGTTGTGTGCATGTTAGGGGAGCATGGGAGATCTGTTGGTGGGACCCTCAAAGCAACAGACCTGAGTTGTAGAGAATGGGGCAGAACGACAGAGCGTACTGGTACGCTGAACTCCAGAGGCTGGACCATACCGGTATGCTTTTGCTGCCTCATCTAATTTTTCTAATTTCTTCACTCAAGAGCTTTCCTCTAGCCATTCTTTCATCCCGAATCATCTCAAATACATATGGGAAGGCCTTAAGAAGCCTTATTTAGCACATTTTAACTGCAAACACCAAATATTTTCATTAATAACTCAACAGATATAACTCCAATCATTTAATCCCCAAAAGCAATAAACTAGGATGATTAGCACATAAAAATATGTAATGCTTTGTGCTAATCAGTACGCATACTGGTACCCCGAACTCCAATAGCCTAAGTATACCAGTACGTGTACCGGTACGGTTTGGCTGATTTTCTGATTTTTTGATTTCTTCCTCTCCTGAGCTATCCTCAAGCCATCCTTTCATCTTCATCATCCTCAAACCATCTAGGAAGGCTTTAAGAAGCATCATTTGACATCTTTCATCTACAAATACCACAATTCTTCATTAATAGCTCAAGTAGCATAAGTCCACACATTTAATCCCCAAAAGCAAGTGAAAAAGGAATGTATTAGCATATAAAATATACAATGCTTTGTGCTAATCACACCCCCCAACTTGAGTTTTGCTAGTCCCTTAGCAAAATATATTTTCAAAACAAAATACCAAGAATATCATACAACAATCTATTTAAGTAAACAATTCACCCAACAATCAAAATACAAAAATCATAATGCAATTATCAAAATAAAATTGGACAAGATTGAACAGAAATTGTGGTTTTCCATTAATGTGCTTCAAGTTGGAGTACTAGGAGTCAAATATCAAAAAGAAACAAAAATGGCCTACAATCTACGGACTCTTCTACTAGGCCAATGACTCCATCCTAACTATGTACACTCCAACTCAAAAGAAACAGATAGACACAAGACACCACAAATCAACCTACTCCTCCTCATCATCCCCCTCATCATCACCATCACTATCATCATTCTTCTCAAAATCGCTACATTTCGAAAAGCAAGAAAAAGGGTGTGCAACATTTCATAAAGAAATGATAGCTTTTGAATACCATTGACATAGTTTTTTAAACCACTGACCCCTAGCCACATTATAACCGATAAAAAGTCCTAACTGATCTCAAGTTTGATGCATATGCAGGTCGTCAACCAAAAGTCTGGGGTATGTTAAATAGTATTACTTTATTTTGTATCAATATTCTTCCATGAGATTATGCCAAACATGATTAGTCAATTTCCTAAGATTTCACTCCCATGCTAACTATACATGTGAATTTACAATTAGTCTTCTTCTGATCACATGTCATTTGAGACAAAAGTCACTATAATTAGAGGAAATTTTGGCTGAGAGTATTCTAAGAGAGGTTTGTGAAATCAAAGCTATTCATGGAAGGTTGTAAAGAGAAGTGTTTGTTATATAACAATTTCTATCGCTAGAATGATTATTCCTACTACCTAGTGAATTTCAAATACCAATGTAACAAATGTTTATTTTTCCATAGAGTACGCACCAATGAAAGAAAAATGCTTGGGAGATAAGTCAAAAATTGAGGGTTGTGTGTCTCAATGACCATGGCGCTAACTCACTCTGACAAGCAATCTCACACACACACATCTGTTCGACTGAAGTTTGTGGGCAGCTTCACTGAAAAATTTCATGAGATAACACTCGTCTGCTAGGGGAAAGCTAGGGGTTTTATGTCTTGTTGCATATGCTAAATGCAACTGAATGATCGACGAAAATGGCATTGTGAATAATTTCTCATTCAATTATTGTTATATTACTAGAGACTAGAAATATTTAGGTTAGAGGGTGTGATTAGTAGTTAAAATTAGCAATTTAATATGCCTTTTTAAGACTAATTATGCTTTGATAGAGTTTCAATGATGACATTTCAAGAGAAAGATTATACACAGGCCTAAAGTCAATGGAAATCAAATTTTTATGCAACACCTAGATGTTTTGGAAGAAAATTGGAGAAGTTCAAAACAAGGCATGAACGTTCAAATGGCAATCCATGTTCAAACGTCCTCTTGAATTAATTGAGGACCAGACTGTAGAGGTGATGTTACACGACGTGTTGCAGCTATTCCTTAACAAGAAAAACAAAGAGTTACTTAAGTACCACTTTGAACACCAATCCACGTTTGAATGATGGCTTGAATTATTTGAGGACCCTCTGAAAGAGTGCTAAGGCAATGATATATGGCGTGTTGCAGTTACTCTCACAAAAGAACAAATACCACTTGAGCAGGAAGTTCAAACTCCATCCAGCGTTCGAACGCCAATCAAAGAAGACAGGTGACAACATTCGAACGCCATCTAACGTTCAAACGTTGTCCCCAGATAGGCTGTAGAGTGGTTGATTTTCTATTCGGACCTTGGGGCATTCACTTAGACTTTGAAGACCTTGTACTATTTTTTCACATTTCCTTGCCCCTCCTCTTTGCCTATAAATACTCCTACTGTGGGAGCTTCAAAAAAGGAGAACTTAGGGGTTAATCTTAGACTTAGACTTACACTTGTATACACTTGCACACACTTGCACTTCGCTATAGATAGATTGACATAGAGGGAGATAGATCATCTTTTGGTTGAAGAGGAAACCCACCAAAAGTGACTAGCTTTCTTCTACTTTCATTATTAGTTTCATTTGATTTCATTTTTTGAGCTTCCTTCTTCCCTTAGAGAAGTGAACCTCTTCTACTTTGCTAGAGTTTTACCAATACCGTGAAGGGTGGAACGTGATTCACTCATTCTTCGTCAAAGATCAACTTCTTGTATAGTGTGTTTTCTCTCGTAACTCTTCTACTTTGAGGGATGAGAATCACTTACTTTTCTAGCTTTACCAAAATCATGAAGAGTGAGTAGTTTCTCATTCACTCTTTAGTAAAATGTGATGGACATGTATAAATCATTCGAAAGTTATATTTGTGCATTTCATTTATGCTTAATGTTTTATCTCTTACTTTCTTATTGAATAATTGATTGCATCTAGCAAAGCTAAGGTATTAGTACAACCAATGAGTCCTTTCTATGACATAAATGACTCTTGGCATATGAAGACTCATTGGTCCTTTGCAAATACTCCAACTAGATCTTCATGACTACCTTTCAATATTCACCATTATTATGATTCAACTAAGAATGGAATACCAACACCATGGTTGGATGCTTTGTAGAAACACTTGCTTGTTTGTAGATGGGTAGAGTCTTGGCACAAACAATTCTTTTAAATCTCTACAAAGACATCGAAATCATGCTCTTAATTCTCACAAATTATTTTTATCCTCTGATTAACTTTATGTTGACACAAGAGTTAATTGAGTTCCCAAGCATAAATATAACAACCAGATGATTGACTACATGTCCAAATCCTCGAGCTAAAGGGTGACTTTTACATTTGAAATTTTATTATATTTTATCTAGAAAATCCTTTTGGAAAGAATTTTATATTCCATCCAGGAAAATCCATAAACATCACAACTTTAAATCTCAAGGGTTCCAGTCACTTTGGTCTCTATCACTTCTTACTTTGAAACACCAACATTAGTTCCCTATGGATTCGACTCTAGACTTAACTAGATTATTACTACAACTTAACTGCCTGCACTTGGGTGTATACATTTCGGATCAAACCATTGGTCAACCATGTGGTATGGAAATGAATTTTCAATTAAAACTCCATCATGACACTAGGGGTAAATTTTTCACAAGAAAAAAGCTAAGACTCAATGCAATTCAAAGATGGTCTAAGATCATCACTAGATAAGCATGGGGAGGCATGTTGACATTTTAAGACAAAGTCAATCAACTATCCACATGGACTCTAACCAGAGCAAGCACAATGAGATTATTGAACAAATTTGAATTTGAAAAATTGTTCATTTGAGTAAATGTAAATTCCCTACAACAATGATTGACACTAAAGCTTACATAGGTACTTACTTTATCTCTACTATGTAAGTCAAGCTCTAAAATGTGGATCTAATCGGTAAATTGCCGAAATAACACATTCAAGGTGCACTATGGTTGATTTAGAAAGAAAACACATATGTGATACTCAAGTATAGGATAAACTTATATGGTATACTCATGTGGTCAAAGTTCAAAATGAAGATTAAGCAATCAAAAATCTCATAATAATTAGGATAGGGGAATATAGTTCAATATTAGATATTTTTCACAAAAAATGTCCAAAATTTTCACATTTCTAACTATTCTATACAAAAAGTGGTGGAACATGTAAATGGTGCAACTCACCCCTCAACTTGAACCATGCATTGTCTTCAATACACAGAGAATCATGCAATGAGAAAAACGAAAGTAACATGGGAAATAAGATACTCCCTTTTTTTTCTTTTTTTTAGTATACACATTAAAGGAAAAATAAAACACAAAAAAGCTTGTTTACACCCCCCAACTTAGACTCAAACATGACACTGAATAAGATTTGTTACAATGATGCTCAAAATGAATTGAGTCCAAATTTGGAAGAGGTAAACAACTTCATGCTAAAATCTACACTAAAACATCATAAAAATTAAAATATAACAATAAAAAAAAATCTAACTACTATGTACATGAAAGCAAAACAAAAAGAACCCATGTCAATCCGGCTTCAATTTGGATATGAGCTTGCACCCATTAATTTTTTTTGTTTTTAAAATTTTTTTGGTTTATAAATGTCTTTTCTAACCAATCTATCCAACAATACAAAAGATAATCATTAAAATTCTCAACAAAATAGCGGTGAATACAAGTTTATGCAATTTCAACAATGGAGTATACAATTTTTTTTTGTATAAATTTCTCCACTTAACTCCACTTTAATGCCCTCCCCGAGTTGAAGATTATGAACCTCCACACCACTCTTAGATGGAAAATTTACCTTGGGCTTATTAGCCTCATGTGAGATAATAATTTCATTAAATTTTTCATAATCAAGTGTGGTGGGAGATTCAACATCAATTTATATTTCATTGAAATAATCATCCTCAATACATTGACTATGCTCAAGATGTTGTTTTTCACGCATAGCAATTATAGCATTAGTCAATGCAATAAGGTCATCTCTAATTTCCAAAAATTGTTGGGTTTCTTTGGCATTGACTTCCAATTTGGTATTGCATAAACTCGCAAAGAGTATTTTTCAATTCTTGTTCAGTTGAGTCCTCATATGTCGAATAGTGGCAAAATTCATTCGGTGGTGTGAGACTGGATGAAAAATTATAAGCTTCGTTCTCCCAACCATAACTCGGATAACTCATTGCAACATAATGGTCAGGATAAAAATTTTTGAGTGTCAATATTAAAATTGATCCTTCACATGCAAAACCTTAAACCGTATAATTTAATGGGCACTCACTAGTGATGTGCTCATACTCATCACAAATCTCATACACATTTTTAAAATTTGGGACATTTAACACATTATCATAAAAATTATGAAACATAACATAAAACACAACTGCAACAAATAATTTACAATTGAGACAACATACCTTGGCTCGTGATGAAAATCACGAGACTTACCTATGTCATCCCAAATCACATTCAAAACATGACACTCAGCCTTCCCCGACAACGACACCAAAAATTGCTTGATTATGATTCACCCTAATCTCCAAACATCAACTGGATTGTTTGTATATGGCTTATAAAAGGTGGTGACTGTCACTCTCCCTCGGGTTTGAATGCAAGAAATGGGAAAAATCATGTGTGGATGAACAAAAACGTGTGTGTGCAAAAGTGCTCCACAAGCGTAGAGAGATTTACAATATCGTGTTTTACTTAGAATGAGTATTCCAATGTCGTCTCCTCAAGGAAAGGTCAAGTGTTTTCAAAATTAATTTGTGAAAGGAAAAACGCAAAATATTGTGATTTAAAGTTTGTTGGTTTGTGTTTTGACAAATATACAAGTAAAAGGGGGGGGGGGGGGTTGGCTAATCCATCGAGTTCATTCTAATAAGTATGTCAAATCGACTCATTTCATTCAATCAATGGTGTCTCGGTATTTGATTGATTTGTAGGAAGTGAGCGACTAATGTGATTTTGTTGGGCAAAAGCATACCCCATGACAAGTTTACAGTGTATCAAGAGCCCACAACCATATCCGCACTCAATCTAGTCAAACCAAACACTTTACACTACAAGAAAAAATGAAAGAGAGTCAATTTCACATACCCAAAACGAAATCCCTCTTGGATTAGCCAACTACAGGTTTAGCTATGCATGGTAAAGGTAAGAACAAACATGAAAGAGAAAAACATGGCAATAAAATCAAACATAAACTTACATTAAGGTAAGAAGAAGTTTAAACTACAAAAGAAATAGCATGCATACACAAAATGTAAAGCTTAAAGAGAAAATACCCAAAGACAAGCAATAGAACTAGTAAACCCTTGCTAAACCCAATACAACATGAAATAAAAGAGATTAATGTGCTAGAAAGAAAGATTACATGTAGATTGAAGCTTACAAGAATGAAAATGGTGAAGAAAAAGCAAGAACCCTAGCTTTCTCTCTCTACGTTACTCCTAAGCTTTGGTAGCCTCCCTCTCTAAAAACTTGTAAAAATTGAATAATGGTGAAAGAGTTCTTCAAATTTCATCCATCCTCTCTCCTTAGCCTGTGAGAACTCAGTTGCAATGAGTGCGAAGAGATTGGACACTTCCACAAGCAATGATAGGCCATGCATGCTACTCCCATACTTCACCAACCACCCCTTTTTTCTCTCTTGCCTATCCCATGCTTTTCTCTTCCAAATCTAACTTTAGGGTGTAAGAGACCATCATAGTGTGTCAAACATGTCAGGGTATGGTTTAGAGGTCAAAATATGGCCCCCATGATTGGTGGAGTCGTGTTGGGAAGTGTTTAGGATTTCTGGGCAAGTTCTACCGGTACCTCGTAAGGTTTCTACAGGTAGAAAACTTCCAGTAGGGTCTTCTACCAGTAGGTTTTGCATGTCTTTTACCGATAGGTTTTGCAAGTCTTCTACCGTTAGGTCTTTTTGTAAATTTATCATAACTTTTGATTCCATCAACCGATAGAGTTGAAATTTGGACACAAGATAGAGGACATCCAGATCTACAACTTTCATATTTGAACTTGTTCAGATTCAAAGTGTTTCATGGTCAAAAATGGGAAAAACCAAGGTACTACTACCAATAAGAGCAAGTGCCAGTACCAAATTTCCAGTAGACTTAGATACTAGTGCCTATGATACCATGTACCACACTACCTCCTTGATTTTTTTCACTTTAAAGCCTCCTAATCCTCATGTAATGTGTCCATTTTTTAACCACTCATCTACAATTAGTTTCAAGGTTCCAAAAGGCATCTATTACTCTATGATTACTTGCAACATCAAATTTTTTTACATTATTCACAAATTCGACTAACTCTAAGTAATTAAATACAAAGTTGAGTTATAATTCATATAATGAGTCCGTTAAATATGCAATATTACGCGCTCATCAAGAAGGTTCGATAGATGTCGTTTTGATAGGAGGTTTCGAGAGTGGAGTAGCCTCTAGAGTTAGTCCAAAACTAGACACTCCCCCGAGCGTGGGTTTTAGAACCAGATCAATGAAATTGGTGGCAACCCTTTCTCTTTCCATTCCTTTTCTTCAAGGACTCCTTTGTGGTGTAGGAGTAAATGCTTCCTAGCCCGAGCAACTCTATGCTCGGCGAGTTGTTGAGAAGTCACAAATAGGAATAACAATATAAGAATGGTAGGTCGGTTCGTACCCGAGTAATACGTGAGCATCTCGGCACCTAAGTCCCTTTGTACCTAATGACCAAACTTTTCGTAAATTAGCATATTAACCCTTGATTTTGGAACTTTGCTTTTGATAGTTTCCCCCACAGAAAACCCAGACGTATGTTCCCAATTACTCAAAGCAAATAAAATATCATTTTCACGGACCATGTTTAAGTCAAGAAGGTGGGTGACAAAATAATGTTCGATTGTCCTAACATTAATGTAGTAGTTTTTTTCTTAGAGGTGGGGTGATGATATAACAATAGAGGATTTTCTAGAGGCTGAGATTGATTCCTAAAAGATTGTTTAAAGTAGCAACTCCAATACAGATCCTAAGGAAGTTGGGGGGCAATGTTTCAGGACATGAAGTATCTAGAGAAGCAATGGGTGGAGGTAAAACCTAACCCCACCCTCCATTACAACTCTAGTTAGGATGGGGACTAAGTGCCTGGAACTTGTCAGAGGTTCACCCTCGCTTGCAACCCTGATGATAATGTCATCAAGGATGGAATATTTGCACCAAAACTCAAGTACCCCGACCAACTTTGTGGTTAGCCTTGGTCGACAATGATTCGCACTGCGGTGTCCTTGGAAATCACATAATTGTGTTCACGTATCAGCTACCCAAAATGACTAATTAAGGAGTTTTCATTTGAGGTTATTATTCGTACATATATAGCAAAGGTTCCAATGCAAACTTTGAGTGTGGGATTCAACAAATGCTCCATGCAGATCGCTACAAATATGAACAGCATTTGATGGAAAACCTTGTTCTTGACTAAAAGGATGAAAAAGTTAAGTCACTTGCCTCATTTATGAAGTGTGCTAGCTAGGTTACTCAATTCTCATAATTGAGTGCCAAAGCAGGAAAAACATAATATTTGGATTCTGGAGTAGGACACAGGGTGATCTGCAACCACTTGAAGAAGAGAGGCCACAGTAGGACAAGAAGATTTGGTAGCTCAATCCTTTAACAATCAAAACAATATTTCTTTTTCATCCTATAGCGTAAGCATATTATATAGGTGAGAATTATAGATGGACAAATAATACTATTGGTAAATAAGTAAAACGACAAAAATAATCTTAATCTTTTCTGAACTACCAATACCATCAACGTTATAGAGGGTAGGAAGTTTGTTGCGTACTTGGGTAGTGGGGACCTGGTTGACTTGGTAAAGCTACAAGTACAATTTCAAAAGCAGCGAGGGATAAATTGGAAATCCAACCGATCACTTTCTTATTAGGGTTTAAGTCATTTCGAACTAATACACCAAAACAAGGAAACCCACAACTATCTCACCCCCTTTTCAGTCATCAACCACTCTATCTTCCCCACGTAGCCCCATCTCTCTCTCTCTTTCACTCTCTTTCTCACATGTATTATCATCAGATCTCTCATAATCAATCCCACGTCCAATTTATTGACCTTTTTATTGTTCTTTTTTTATCCTTTTTTACTCCACCTTGACCTTCATCTATGATTCACTCAGTATATCTCTGTGGCTCCTCTCTCCCTCTCCCTCTCACCCTCCACCCAATCCTAATGGAACAGTAGTTCGGTGGTCATTAATGCCTCTTGTACTGACTTACTGACAGGGTAGCTCTCTTATCTCTAATTGTCACCCATTTTAAGGATCAATTAATGCTCTGCAACACCCAAAACTCCAGAGCCAACGTCAATCAATATTGAACGTAGCGTTCAAGAACAACAAACCCATGCACTGGCTCAAAAACACGCGTCTTCCCGCCACCCAAGACCAAAAACAACCACCAACACCACCTGCAGAAGAAGATGAGCATTAATCTATAGAGTCAAACCTTTTATATTGCCGCTTGTGAACCTCTTCAAATCTTCAAAATCTCTCTCTCTAGCTTCATCTTCTCTTTTTTACCTGAGTTTTTTTTTTGAGAGCTTGTTACATGCAAATTTCGCCTTTGGAGCAACAGAAATGGCAATGCAAAAACAAGTTTTGTCAGCTTTTTTTCTTGGTCTCTTGATTGTTTCTTCATGTGGCTTTGCAATTTGCCAAGATTGGGACTCATTATCACCACTAAAAATACTTTTGGAGGTTAAACAATCGTTCGTTGAAGACCCACAAAATGCCTTGCAGGACTGGTCCGAGGACAACCCAAGTTTCTGCACATGGGGAGGTGTCTCCTGCGGAGCGAACTCAGCTGATGGCTCACTCCAAGTTGTTGGTCTGAACCTCTCCGAGTCATCACTCAGTGGGTTGATATCACCCTCACTCGGCCTTCTTCCTAACCTGCTCCACCTTGATCTTTCTAATAACCAGCTCTCCGGTCCCATTCCACCAAATCTCTCTAACCTTTCTTCTTTGGAATCTTTACTACTATTTTCTAACCTACTCTCGGGTCCCATTCCAATTCAACTCGGCTCACTCACCAATCTCCGAGTCCTCCGAATCGGCGACAATAGCCTCACCGGCCCAATTCCAGCTTCATTTGGTGATCTTCAAAACTTGGTCATTCTTGGTTTAGCCTCATGCAATCTCAGCGGTCAGATACCTCCAACACTCGGTAAACTCAGCAAACTTGAGAATTTGATTCTGCAGCAAAATCAGTTGGAGTGTCCAATTCCAGCTGAGCTTGGGAACTGTTCTAGCCTTCTTGTGTTCACTGCAGCAATCAATAAGCTGAATGGCTCAATCCCAGAAGAGTTGGCTCATCTTCAGAATCTTCGGCTACTAAATCTTGCCAATAATACTCTCACGGGGGAGATCCCAGGCCAACTTGGTGAATTGAATCAGCTTGTTTATCTAAATTTTCTTGGCAATCTGCTTGAAGGGTCAATCCCAAAGTCCCTGGCAAAAATGGTTAATCTTCAGAATCTTGATTTATCAGCCAACAAGCTCACTGGTGAAATTCCAGAAGAATTGGGCTGCATGGGTCAATTGAATTACCTTGTACTATCCAGCAATAACCTCTCTGGTGTTGTACCAAAAAGCATATGTTCAAACACATCCAATTTGGAACACTTAATGCTACCTCAAAACCAACTCTCTGGTGGAATTCCAGTGGAATTGAGAGATTGCAGGTCAATGAAGCAACTTGATTTGTCCAACAATACACTCAATGGGTCCATACCAATGGAGCTTTTTGAGTTGATTGAATTGACTGATCTCATGCTCAACAACAACACTTTGGTTGGTTCAATATCTCCATTCATAGCAAACCTCAGCAATCTCCAGACACTTGCTCTCTATCAGAACAATTTTCAGGGTAATCTGCCAAGAGAGATAGGAATGCTTGGGAAACTTGAGAATCTGTACATATATGACAACCAATTATCTGGGGAAATCCCTATAGAAATTGGTAACTGCTCGAGCTTGACAATGATTGATTTCTTCGGAAATCGGTTCACCGGGCGAATTCCGTTCACAATTGGAAGGCTAAAGCAGCTGAATTTCCTTCACCTGAGACAGAATGATCTGTTTGGGGAAATACCTGCAAGTTTGGGTAACTGCCATCAACTAACTGTCCTCGACTTGGCCGATAATCGTCTCTCCCGTGGCATTCCGGCAACATTTGAGTACCTTCAAGCTCTGGAACAGCTCATGCTTTACAACAATTCCCTTGAAGGTAATCTTCCAAATGAACTGGCTAACCTTGCGAATCTCACGAGATTAAATCTCTCAAATAACAAATTGAGTGGTAAGATTGCTCCATTGTGCAGCTCGAGTTCTTTTCTTTCTTTTGATGTAACAAACAATGCATTTGATCAGGAAATCCCTTCCCAATTGGGAAACTCTCCTTCCCTCGAAAGGCTACGATTAGGTAGCAACAGATTCACCGGAAAAATCCCTCCGGCTTTAGGAGAAATTCGAGAACTCTCACTTTTAGATCTCTCCGGTAATTCACTCACTGGATCAATACCTGATCAGCTTTCGCTATGCAAAAATCTGGCACACATTGATCTCAATAACAACCTTATTTCTGGGCCAATTCCATTGTGGCTTGGTAGTTTGCCTCTGTTGGGTGAACTTAAGCTCTCCTCCAATATGTTTTCCGGGTCTCTTCCACCAGAGCTATCCAATTGCTCTACTCTTTTGGTGCTTTCCCTTGATGCTAATTCTCTTAATGGAACTCTCCCTCTTGAAATTGGTAAACTTAAGTCTCTCAATGTCCTCAACCTCAATCGAAATCAATTTTCGGGACCCATCCCGACAAGCATTGGTGAGTTAAGCAACCTTTATGAACTTCGCCTATCGGGAAATGGGTTCAGTGGTGAAATACCCCTTGAACTCGGGAAACTTCAGAATCTCCAAAGCATTCTGGACCTTAGCTACAATAACCTCACAGGCCAAATCCCTCCTTCCATTGGAACACTTTCCAAACTCGAATCACTCGATATATCTCACAATGAACTTGTTGGTGAAGTCCCTCCTCAACTCGGCGAGATGAGCAGCTTGGACCAGCTTAATCTCTCTTACAACAACCTTCAAGGCAAATTGGACAAGCGATACTCAAACTGGCCCGCCGATTCATTTGCTGGAAACTTGAATCTTTGTGGGAGTCCTCTTGCAAATTGCAAAAACTTCAAATTCAGCAATCAGCAATCGGGCCTAAGCCAATCATCAGTGGTGGTGATTTCAGCAATATCAACAGTAGCTGCAATTATTGTTCTATTATTTGGAGCTGCCCTCTTCTTCAAACACAAGCGAGACACCGTTAAACGAGCCAGTGAAGCAATTTACGGTTACTCTTCCAGTTCTTCCCAAGCACAACGAAGACCATTCTTTCATAATGGTGGAGCCAAGCGCAATTTTAGATGGGAGGACATTATGGAAGCCACAAACAACTTAAGCGACGAGTTCATAATTGGTTCAGGCGGATCAGGAACTATCTACAAAGCTGAGTTGTTGACTGGAGAAACAGTTGCAGTTAAGAAAATACGAAGCAAAGATGATCTGTTGTTAGACAAAAGCTTTGCAAGAGAAGTTAAGACGCTTGGGAGGATAAAGCACAGGCATTTGGTGAAGTTATTGGGGTATTGTGGCAACAAAGGAGCAAGCTTGAATTTGTTGATATACGATTACATGGAGAACGGAAGTGTATGGGATTGCCTACAGCAGAAACCAGTGAATGGCAAGAAGGGGAAGAGCCTTGATTGGGGAGCAAGGTTGAGAATTGCAGTGGGGTTAGCCCAGGGAGTGGAGTACCTCCACCATGATTGTGTGCCCAAAATCATTCACAGGGACATCAAATCTAGTAACATTCTGCTGGATTCTAATATGGAGGCACATTTGGGGGATTTCGGGTTGGCGAAAGTGCTAACCGAGAATTTGGACTCGGCCAATACTGAATCGAACTCATGGTTTGCCGGATCTTATGGTTACATTGCACCAGGTACAGAACTGATTTTTCTTTTGTACTATGGATACCAGTTGAGGGTGGGCCTTGGCACCATGGATCAAAACTTTGTTAGTTTCGGTTAAATTGGAAAAGGAAATTTTGGGAAAATGTGTGGAAAATATTTCAAAAACTAATAGAAAAGCCAAAAAAGTGAAATTTTATTTCCAAAATATTAGCAGAAATACTATGAAACTTTCAAAAACACCTCAAAATAGAAATTTTGTTATTCAATCATTGATTTGTGTTGGTTTCCAAAGAAATTGAAGTGTTTCAATGGTTTCGGTAAAAATGAAACAAAATCTTGACTATTACAACGTACGGTAGTTAAATTGTTGTATTGTGATTTGGACGTCAAATATAGCAATTGTAAAACAGAGTCACCATATTGCGAAAAATGCTACATACTCCTGTCCTTTTTTTTTTCCATGCAAGGCATAACATTGTGTAGTTTCTAACAGACAATTGTCCTGTTTTCAGAATATGCCTACTCTTTGAAGGCAACAGAGAAGAGTGATGTTTACAGCATGGGTATTGTGTTGATAGAGCTGGTGAGTGGAAGAATGCCTACTGATGGGAATTTTGGGGAGAATATGGACATGGTGAGATGGGTGGAGTCGCTTATTGAAATGCAAGGATGTGTCCGTGAGGAGTTAATAGATACTGATCTGAAGCCACTCTTAACAAATGAAGAAAATGGAGCATTTCAGGTGCTTGAAATAGCTCTGCAATGCACAAAAACAGCACCCGCAGAGAGGCCGTCTTCCCGGCAAGTGTGTGATCTCCTCCTCCATGTATTTAACGATAGGATGCTCCATCCGGAGAAGATGAGTCCAGAGCTATATGCATAATTTATGTGAAATCAGATTGATTTTCGATAGATCAAGTGAACATTCATAATCGAAATCAAACTTCCTCCGCGACCACTTTTTTTTCGCTCTTTGTACGAATTAATCTAATGTGTTTTTACTCGAATGCTTATCAAAATTCTATTTACAAAAGTATGGGCATGTTTGGATTTTATTTAGGAAACAGTTTTTTTTTCTCAAAATATTAAAAACTAGGAAAACTTGTTTTGTTAGGTTTTTTTAATCTTTAATTTTCAAAAAAAAAAAAAATTGGGAATTGAGGTGAAATTTTATTGAGCAAATGGAGGGTGTTTTGACCGAATTTTGGAATTAGCTTTCAGAAAAAGGAAAAACACAAAAAACAAAAACATGCGGGCTCCAATTAATAAGATCCCGCAATCAAATCTCGTTAGCTACAAAATATGGTCTTACTATATAAAACTTAAAAATCCCCCAGAATCGACGAATGCCTAGAAGCAACGAATTCCTAAGATCCTACCATTGAATCATTAAACGCCTTCTCCTACTTGAGAGCACTTACGACCAACAGCTTCCACGTCTCAACATCCTTAATATCTCCAAATGAGACACTTCTCTCTCTCTCTCTCTCTCTCTCTCTCTCTCTAAGCATCTATACGAGCTTTAAGTGGCCATCATCTTCACTTTAAGCCTGATTAGAAGAGAGCTCTCTCCTGCTAAACATGAATTGCACTTCAAGGTTTTTGTAAAAAAAAATTCACAGTTCTTGTGTTTTCAGATTTAACTGTTCAAATCTGGTTTTTACAGATTTGGGTACCGAATTTCTTTGGTTATTTGATATTATTTCAATATTATGTTTATGTTTTTGGGATATGACCAAAAAAAAAATCATATCTGTGACGAAAGAAGAGAATGATTTTAGGCTTTTATTTTGATAATTATTTAAAGTTGGGAAAAATATAATTAGAATCAAAATTTTTTTTAAGGAAACCATTTTCGGGTTATTATTTTCATTATTTTTTTGGATTACTATCCAAACAGGTTTTACTGTTTTATGTTCCGTATAACTATTTTTAGAATCATATGACCAAATAAATTCTAATAAACAAAAATGCAAAAATACGCTTTTCTAAAATCCTTTTTAAAAATTATTTTCGAATACTATTTTTTGAGATGCAATATAAACAAACCCTAAACTTCTTAAAGATGCAATTGAAGAATGTTAAAAAAAAGGTAAAATCCAAACTAAACCATTGTGGTTTGAGCTTTTAGCAATTGACCCAATGAAGTTCAACCAAGAAAAAAAGGGGTACAATTCAGTTTACACTTAGTGGTTTGGGCCTTTAGCACAAGACCCGCTGATGATTTGAAAATCAACAAATAACTCTCATATGGTTTGAAAATCAGCACATAACCCCTTTATGCTTATGGACAAAACTATTGTTATTAGCTTTTCTGTCAGAATAGACGACATGTGAGGTAGGGGCACTTGATTGCAATTGGGCATGGGAAAAACCTGTTTCCCTCCAAAATGAATATAGGCAAATGAAAAAAATGACCCTTTTGCACTATACTTAAGGCATTCCATCTAGAAGAACTCCAAAACTAGAGCATTCAATCAAAAAGATATGAATGGCTGTCTCAGCTAGAAGAATCAAGCAACCAAAAAAACTCTTTCTTGGTTCGGGATCTGGATCCATTCATATTCATTGAATAATTATATTCATGCCATTCAAAATTTTCTTAGTTAATTTCCAACATCAGTTTAGTCAACTGAAAAATATATCTTCGAAGAACAAAAAATTTGATTGATTAGAGAACATGAATTGACAAACTAGTTTTATAAAAATCGCAGAGAATCTTAAGTATTATTCATACCAAGAATTCAATCAAGTTAACAAATAATTAAAAGATTATACACAGTATAAAACTTTGCAAAAAAGTTATTCAATCAATCTTGAAATAATAAAATATAATATTAAATTCAAAAGAAAGAATTTCATAAACATAATATCCAAATCCAAATTATAGATCCATACTCTAAGCTAAAGAGTAAAATAAAATCTACTCAAAAGTGATGGTAGATCACAAAAACTCTAGAAAATAATGTAAAACTAGGTAAAAATATCTCTATTTCAATAGAAGAGAGTTGATATTTATACTAAAAATTCTAGGGATATCTCGAGGAGGTGCTCTCGCCAAATTCGAAGTCTCTTGAGTCAAATCCTAAGTCTGGGTCAAAGTGGCACATCTGGACAATAAGATCGCGTCCAAATGATTCACATTCTCTGGAAATTCACATAAATAGCTACATTCGGATGCTAGACTTGCATCCAAATGGTGTCTTCGTATTGTCATGGTTCATCGAACGATTCCATTACTGTCCAAACAATGAGAATTCTCTGCATCCGAATGGCCGTCATGCCTTGAGAATGTGATGGGATTTTGTTCATCATTATCACATCAATCATTGCATCCGAACGCCAAACTTGCATCATGATGCCAAACTTGTGTTCGGATAGTGCTAATATCTATAATTCCCTTGTTTTTCATGCTTTACTCCGATTATAGTGACTATTCACACTAATAGTAATGTATGCAAATCATGAAGTAAGTTACCAACCCAATAGAGTCTGCAAATCCTGAAAATGGTCAATCCTGTGGCCCAAATAGTTTGTAGATGCAATAATTTGTGCAAAATATGAAGTAGATATTGAATAATACTAATTATGGTATTAGACAAGACTTAGTTAATATCATGTTTGACTTAATGAGTGTCCAGACACCAATGTCAGAACAAGTTAATCAAAAATCAACTACCGTTATTTCAAATCAAATAGTAGAATAAGTAAACATTGGTCATACGGTGCTTCTTATAGAAAACCAGAGACCACCACCAATGGTAACCAGTGATAGACCAAGCCCAACACACCAAAATTATTTCAATATGGTGTTCAATGGGGAACTTGTTGAAATGTTCCCTAATTTCTTCCGAGGAAGAAATCCTAGGGGTAGAATTGTGCCAAGGACGGCCCATGATTTTTTTTGTAGAGACCATGAAAGATACGCTATGCCTCCACTGGAACCCATAGAGGAATTCAACCCAAGGGCATGGGGAAACCCTTTAACCAATATGAAAACTTAGAAGGCCACCAAAACATGACTTTTAACAAGAATCAACTAGTGGAGATGATTCAAGATTTGTATTGCCCTAGTCCTAGAAAAACTAAAAGGCCTGTATTTAGTAAACCATATCCACCATGAGTTGATTATAAGAAATTCCCAATGGGATATAAAACTTTAAAATCTCACCTTTACTCTAGTGAAGAAAATCAATCGACCATAGAGCACATAGGCAGATTCACTTTCCGCTGTAGGGAAGTTAAAAATAATGGAAATTTGAAAATCAAATTGTTGCCACAATCTTTAACAAAAAACAATATTTTCTTGGTTATTTAATTTACCTACCAATTCAATTCACACTTGAGAAGAAATGGAAGAGCAGTTTCATACTCAATTCTTCAAGAATAAACCAAAAGTTTTTGATGCAGATCTATCAAGATTAAAATAGAAATCAAATAAATCTGCAAACCAATATATTGATAGATTCAAAAAAAGGCAGAAACAAATATCATGTTTATTTTCCTGAAGTTCAATTGGTTAAAGTGGCCCATAATGGTTTGGACTTTGAATTAAGAAAAAAATCTAAAGGAATGGAGTTTAGAGATCTTTTTGAACTCTCAGCTAGGGCCACCAGATATGAGATGTTGCTTAGGGAAGAGCAATAGAGGAAAAGTAGTTCACTGGAAACTTATTTCCAAGAATTTGATGGAGAAGTTAGGGAAGTCACCAATTATTTGTGACACTTCGAAAAAGATTGAGGATCCTATGAATATGTCATCTAGCCATCCTTACAAGAAGGATATGCCCTCAACCTATCGACAATATTCCTTTGATCTGTTGATGGTTGATGCTCTGTTTGATGAGTTAATGAACCAAAAATTTATTATCCTATCATAAGGACATAATATCCCACCAGAAAAGGATAGAAAGAGAAAAGAATATTGTAAATGACATAATTCATTTAGGCATTCAACTAAAAACTGCATTACTTTCAGAAATTGTGTGTACGATTTAATCTAAAAAGGAATGCTTAAGTATGCTGCAAAGGAAGAAGAAACTATGGGTGTAGACAAAGATTATTTTCCTAAAGAAGTTAATATTAAATATGGTTTCTATTAATTTGCACGAAGACAAGAAGCTTGCAAGTTTGGTAGTTAGGAAAGAGAGGATTGTTCCCAAGATGAGGAAACTAGTTCAGAGCAAGCTTGGTCCGAAGGATAAGGTCTAGTGTGCCAAAGGAATGGCCAAGACAAGTGTTATACCACTAGATGATGTGGTAAGAGAATTTATAAATAAGGTCTCCAATTCAGCAACAGAGGAGAAGTAGATGTACAAATCTATAATGGCTTTGAGAAAATATTTGATGGTACAGACCCAAGTATTTTTAAATTGTAGGAAAAGTACTAACATAGGCATGGCCCTTATTATTTTCTTGAAAATCAAGGCAGCCCATGAAGCAATAGTCACCATAGCCAAGCCAAGAAGGAAATGCTACAAAGGATGGACCATTTTGTTGGACCCATCGATGGCCAAGGAAAATGTTTGACGAAAAATCAGGAGACTTGCAGAAAATTAGTAGACAAAAACAATAAGAAAGGCAAAACCAAAAAAATAAAGGGAGGTTTGAGATCATAACAAATGCTGGGTCTAGAACAATACATCTTCCTCAAGTCCATGATGAAAAATGACACCATGTTCAACATCCAAAATTCTCTTTTGGGTCATGGTACCAAACACTCAACAGGACTCAAAAAAGGACAGAGCAAACAAAGTTTGCTGCTTGGATGAGCATGCGAGATCCTACTCCTCTTGAGGCCTATTCAAAACCAAGTCCATCAATGGGGAAGAAAATTCCCACATGGACTAACGAACAACAAAAGGAGATCAAAGAAGTCAAACAGAGCAGGACATCCTTGATCAAAAGATTGCTGATTTTAAACAAATTTTAGATCTGTCTGAAGGAGAACCAAAGAAGATACCAAAAAAATCATCAGCAAAAGTGAAAGAAAAAGTAGAAGAAGAATCGTCGAAGGAAAAGGAAGATAAGGAGCATGAAACAAATGAAGGAAAGTGAAGTGAATATTCATCAAGAAAACTCCTTAAGTAGGTGTTTGAAGCAAACAACGACCATGACAATTCATTCATTTGGGTTATTGATTAAACCCAATTAAATGAGGGGGCATTGTTTGGACATAAAATAATAAAATCTAAAGAATATTCAGTGTATTGACACGTAGCACCCCAAGTGCATTAAGAAAGTGCCACGTGGTAGAATATGAAGAATGGCAGGATATGATCAGCCACAACTATATTTCAAAAAAGAAGAATAACTAATTGGAGTTTACCAGTTAGTAACCGTCGATCGAAGAAAATATACACTCAAACTCCAGTAAAATCCATGATATAGGCATTCTTAGGAGTAGTTTTAGATTAGTTTTTAGTAGGCAATTATTGCTGCAATCAAGGTTGTTTATTCATTCTTTCTATAATCAAAGTCCTTTCAATTGAATTAATAAAGGAATCCACTTTTATTAGTTCCCAACACTATGTTTGTTTATTATTTCTCATTCAAGGAATTTCTGAAACAAGACATTTGAACCCCTTACAATTAGTCGCCTAAAAATTTTCTGTCGATTGGATATATATCTATCGATCCCAACCAATTTTGGAGCAACCCATCGAATAACCACTATTTCAAGGAAAAGACTTCACATAATTTCATGAAAAGAAATCAATATCAAGATAATCATAAACCTTTTCCTTACTTACACAAGTTGTGCATCAACCAACACACTCTAGGGATCAAATGTCATTTCTATTGTTGTAATAGGGGCCTTAGGAC
>CAUOFW020006093.1:0-25068 GCA_963454935.2 Ilex paraguariensis | reverse complement strand
GGATGAGGTGCTTGTGAACTCCCTGCATGCTGAGGAGGGACTAGGCGAGGGGCACCCTGGCGTGATCCTGGAATGTTCTCGAGATGGGACCCCATGGTGGGGGCTGCCTAGCATCCAGAAAGGATAGGCAGTTGCTCCTCTCCTGGTGGGGGGAGTGGGACTCCTCCTGCGAGGGGAGGGGCGACGCCTCCTTGGGAGAGTATGAGTTGGATGATCTGCTGGTTCTGGCTCACCAGCAGTTGTATGGTCTGGAGGAGTTGTTGCTGATGTCCAGCGGTGGGAGTAGTAGTAACAGATGGTTATATAAGTGCAAGGGGAGGCGAAGCCTCCTCCCGGTAGGGCGGGTTGTTGTCTCCCGGCTGTTGGCTCATTGATCTGGTAGTGATTGCCATGAATTTAGTGAGTAGGAAAACTAGTCGATTTCCCACAAATGACGCCAAATTGATGATGCACAAATTGGTATTGCGCAAGATCAACAGTCAAGAATATGAACGGGTGCGGTCAATAAGCAGTAAATAGGATAATCAATGATAGAACAATAAATAAATAAATAACACAGATATTTGTAGTAGTTCGATTCGGATGACTACTCCACTCTCGAAAACGGCAGCGATGACCGGAGATTTTTACTGATGAATAATGTAACCGGGAGAATGTACTCTGGGAGTATTACAATGCTTTTGAAAGAGAGAGAGAACAATGTGTGTAGAGAGGCAAAAAGCTCTAGGTGTAGTGTGTGTAGGAGTTTCAAGGTGTACAGGTTTCTGTGTTGTCTCTCCGGTCTCCCTCTTTATGGAAGGAGCTTACATTATATACGCTTAGTAAGGCGGTGACGTGAGGGAGAGGATTTCTACCACTTTGGTAAGTATAGTTGTGGTAGGATTTGATCTCCATGCGTATCCCGATATTTTCTCCCTCGTGTCCCTATTCCGTCGGAGGAGGACTCTCAGCTGAGTTGGATTTGATCCTGAGGTTGGACTTGAGTTAGAGTGACAAAGAGAAGAGAGTGAAAGAGAGGTAGAAGACCAACACCTGGGTGACGCCCCTTGGTGTCCCCCTTGGGCGGCGCCCTCTTAGGGTATCCCTTGTGCGACGCCCTCTTGACTCCTCCTTGATAATTTAGGCTCCTCCTTAAGTTTCTCCTTGATTCTTGATGAGTGAAGTAGGCCCTCTTAATTCATTGGCTTGGTCCCTTCTTGGTGCTAGCTTGGCCCCATCTTAGTATTGTCTTTGGGGCTCATTAATTTATTGGGCTTGACCCAGTTAATTTCAAACTCATCACAATCAAAGATAGAATATTAAATATTTTAAATTTTATAACAAATGTTCATATTCTATTATAATATTTATTAAAATAAAATTAATAATAAAATTTTAATTTTTTCTTAAAAAAATATAAGTAGTATATAATTATACTATCTATTGGAATTTAATTTGGTCATTTAAATGACGAAATTAAACTAACAAATTACCCTACTTAAATATAGAAAATATTCTGTCAATTACAATTTGACCCATTGTTTATTTTTTTTTATTTTATTCTAATAGATAGTATAATTATATATTAATTATAATTTTTTAATAAAAAATTAAATTTTTATTTTTGATTTTATTTCAACAACTGACATAATAGAACATAAATTTTAGTTGTATAATTTATGTTAAATTATGAATGACTTAAACCCCTTATTTGATTTTTTAGTTTTATTCCAATAAATAATATAATTGTATAATAATTATGATTTTTTTAAAAAAGAATTAAATTTTGATTTTGATTTTATTTCAATAAATAGTACAATATAACATGAATTTTGGTTATAAAATTTGAAATATTTGACATTTGATATTTTATTAAATTATTTTTGGTTTAAGTATAATATTTTAAACTTGAGAGACTTAAGTATTATACGTCTATAAATTTTATAGAGAATTTAAGTGTCATTCATTGATGATCATTGACAACAAGGTCACGCGTATAAATTTTAAAAAATTTGTATATAATATTTCAATGGGGATTCACTTTAAGTTTGTTTGTTTAGAGGGAGAATGGTAGAAAATGCAAGAAAGAGAAATTTTTTAAAATTTTAATGTGTTTGGTTAGCATGAAAAAGAAAATGATAGAAAAAATAATTTTCTTTCATACTTGAATTTTACTCTTATTTTTCTTAAAATATTTTATTAGTTATTAAATTTTAAAAAAATTATTATGAATTTGATTAATCATATAATTTGGGCCAAAGACTTTTGTGTTGATGATTGTCTTAGAATTAGGTTTCGAGCCACTTTTTTAAAAAAAATTTAACATTCAATTGTAATTACATATTTTTTTCTTTTTTAGATCAATTTAATATAATTAAGGATAATTTAGACAATTATAAAAATTTCTTATAACTTTATTTTTTTCAAACAATAAAATAATTTTTTTTTAAAAAAATTTCTGTAAATTTTTCATTCTTATCTATATGCGTGAAAATATATTTTTTATTATTTTTTTTCTTTCACTTTATTTTTAATTATTTTTTTTTCCTAACCGAACGAGTCCTTTTAAGTTTAACTCTCCCAAATATTTTTTACCACCATGTAAACGTAGCATGCCATGCCAAGCCAAGCCAACCCGTTTCCACTAGTAGTAAAACCGAATTGAAGAAAACTGCTCAATTCATAATCCTTGCGGTTGTCGCAAGCCAAAACGATCTCACACTTTCAACTTTCTCTTCCATTCTCTCATACACAGGTTTTTTTTTTTTTTTTCATTTCTCTCATACACAGTTTACCTTCCTCTAAACCCTTTAATTTATACAAACCCTAATTCATATACAGAAAATACATACACATATACATACAAATTTTTCGTTATTGAACGGACCTGAAATCCAATTTTGGTAATCTTTTTAGGGTTTTTATTTCAAAAACACAGAGCACACATATATAGAGTGTAATAGATGAAGCCAATAAGGCTTCCGGAGCCGCCGGGGAGTCCACCGAGGGGTATGCCCGACATATTCGAAGGTGGAGTCTACGGCGTGATCCGACGGGCGGTTATTATCGGCAACGGATTTTCGGCTTCTGAGAATCAGAGCGTCGGTTTGGTTCGAGCCCTTGGGTTCTCTGAGAAGCACACCTTATATGTGAGTTCGATTTTCTAACTTGCTCAGTTTTTGTGTTGTCTTCTGTTTGGTTCCTAAGAAACTCCAGGGAATGAATGTTGAATATAGTGTGATTTGGAATTTTTTTTTTAAAGGTTTTTCTGTTGAAAAACCTGCCCTAATATCGATTTACTGAAGGTTGATTGAATTATGAATTTATTTGCAATCCTTCATATTTTGGGTAGTTAAACTGTATTGGGAATTAGGTTGCTTGTTTTGATGTTTCATTGATTCGTTTTGTACATTATATTCTATTCTTTGGGTGAACAATTAACATTACTTTTATATGCTTGTTGGTAATTATTTTGTTCCAATTTAATTTCGTGTTTCACAAAATGGCTTGGGAAAGCCCTGTTGACAGCTTTAATTTAAGCCCTGTATTGTTTGTTGAGCTTGTGTGACATTATCCTGTCACCACATGCAGCGGGTTACAAGGCCAAGAGGAGGAGTTAATGAGTGGCTGCACTGGCTCCCAGTTTCTTTCCACAAGAAGTTAGATTACATCATCAGGCAGATATATGGTTATTCACAAATTCTCTTGACAGGCAGAGTGAAGAAACTTGCGCCTCTACATACCGAAAATGGTGGCAGTGTTGGCTTATCATCTGTTTTAGAAGCGGATGTTCAGAAGATTATAACAATGGCGCGGGAGACTTTTGAGAAGTATGTCATTCTGCCCCTTACATCTAGCTTGTTAAACTATATTCTTTATCTTGGTTTAGAATTGTTCAAAGAATTACGTTCACATCTAAAAGCAGCCTGTTTCATGCTTAAAACTCTACACAGAGCTAAGTAATTAGTTTTGATATTTATGATGGTTCAAATATTAGGCATTATTTTAAAATTAGTTTCAGACATGATAAAATGGGTAAATTATTAAAGCCTCGCATTAGAGTGGGAAATATGGAAATGCAATGCAAATGTTGACACAGTCATATTTCTAGAGTACGACTTATGACTCTTTGGCTCTCTGATCACCTCTTTTTTGAAGTAGTATTTCACGGTAATGTGAGTCCTGGTCCTTCTTGTATCACGCTTTTTAGAAGGAGCTCTTTGCGTAGTGTGGTGCTGTTAATGGTAAAGATGGTCAAACCATCTGGTGATAACTTTGAAGATGATAGGTTATGCTTGGTTAATTCAAGTAACTGCTGAGATACTTGGATCAGTCAATCGGGTTTCAGGGAATGTAGAGACTTGATCCAGCTGCAGATATCATAACATAGCATGAAAATATTGTGCGACTGTATTGTGACAGTGCTATGTCAAAGGGCCATTGTGTGACCTTATTCTTAGAGGCACCATGAAGTAATTCTTTATTAGAATCATAAATACATTCCCAAGTTTTCACCTTATAAAGGATTTCTTACCAAAATGTAGGATGAAGAGGTTTTGGATAGATGCATGGCATATGAAGGACACGTATGCTTATCGACTCTGAAATCTGTTTCATTAAAATGACTCAAGTCTTTGATGCATGCTTATCATATGACCTCTATATTCTTCATGAAAATGCTTGCAAACTTTTTTTGTTTAATTTCTCAGAAAGAAATTTTAAGTTTTTATAGTGTGTACAAATTATTTTTCCACTTAGTGACTCCCTGGGTTTTCTAGCAATAAAATCTGTGCTTGCTATTGCTCTCAGTCAAACATGCATTAACTGCTGGGCCTTGTTCTTAGTCTTTGAGGTCTTGCTATTTTACTTCTCTTTTGCCCTTGGACTTTGTCTAGGGGCATTACTTCCTGTTAAATTACATGTATATGCCAAAAGACTTATATTTTCTAATCTGCTTAGGGAATACTACTAAATGTTTTGAGCTTAGTGTGGAAATTTCTTATTGCCTGGACAATTTTTCTGCTCTGATTCTAGTTTTTCTTATTGCATCTGGTCTAAATAGAATTGCCCTTAACTGATTCTAGCAGGGGGTTTCAAAGGGAATAAGTTTCATGGTTATATTAATTTTAATTAAATGACTCTTTTGGTTTTTGGCAAATGATATACTTCTTTATTCTTATTACATTGTAGCAAAGTAGCACAAACACGTCTAAAAAGGCCGCATGCCCATGTCAGACACATAACTTTGTGGACACATGTCTATCGAGTACATTCTAAAAGAATAACAACTTTGATTTTGGACACGCTTCCACATTTTTTGGATTATAACTCGAAAGTTAGTGTATGACTTTCTCATAGCTTGAAGAAAAGTAAAATTACGAAGATTAATTAAATAAAAGGACATAAGAAATTTATTAGCAATTTGGTACTAATTTTAAAGTAGAAGTAAAATATTGGAATATTTAGTTAAAGGAAGGGGCATGGGAGTATGAAAGAAATCATCTAATGAATTTTTGCTATGCTCTGTCTGTGCAGTATGGATTGTTATTATAGGTGATAATTGACAATGATGACTCATAAGCTAAAGATTTGTGATACACAATGGCTATAAGATTATGTAAGCAATCTGTATTATATTACATAAAAATGTATCTATTTTGTCGTATCCTGGACTTGTCAGTATCTCAAGTTCGTGTCTGGGTCTAGATCTGCAATATTACTTGTTGACATATCGGAGTTATTGTTTCCACTTTCCAGTTCACCGAAATTCAATTTACCAATTGCATTTTCCTTGATGAACACCACTTCACCTTCACATTTTAATGTGTTTTAGTGTGTACTTCCATGCTTTCATCTTTTAAGTCTAGACGCCAACTTATTTTGGCTACTTACAATGTTGTCTTATACCATTTTTCAGGGATGGCCCTTTGCTGGTGGTTGCATCTGGCAGAGATACTATATCAATTGCAAGCTCTTTAAAAAGATTAGCATCGGAGAATGTGTTTGTTGTCCAGGTTTGCTACTGTAATCTTATTGTTGTAGTGTTAGTTCCTTCTTAGTTGATATATATATATATATATATGAAGGAATGAATAAGCAGTTATCTGCTGGCCTGGTTTGTCAACTTCTAATAAGAGCTTACCTGGAAACCCTTTAATACCACTAGGTGCAGTTATACGTTTTTCCCCATTCAGAAACACTACAAGTGTCTTCTGCAATATTCATTGATTTCTGGATGCCCGTCAAACTTGAGTCAAATTCCAAAAAAACATTTTTTAAAATTTTAAATATATTATGGATATCTGACTCAGGATAGTGCGTAGCACATTTGATGATGGATCATATGTAAGGGCGCAACTTGGGCGGGTCAACCCAAATTCAACCCGAAAAAAACAGGTTTTGGGTTAGAATTTTAATACTTAGGTTGGGCTTGGATAAAAAATCCCCAATTCGAATTGAATTCGGACAAGCCTTGGGTTAAGGCCTCAGGTTGTCAGGTTCAACTCGAATATTAAAATCAAGTTGAACCTGATTATTATATCGGATTGAACCCGAATATACATAAATATATTTAATTAGAGTTAGTATTTATCTTCATTGTTCAAAGTTCAAACTTTCACATCACTTCGAGTCTTCACCCGTACACCTCCATCACTCTCAGATCCCTCTTTCACTCGTCACTCGTCTTTCGTCTCTCATTTAGTTTCAGACTCTCAGCCGCCCTCTCTTCCTTGTATGAGTCTTGTCTCAGACTTTCAGTCTCCCTCTTTCACTTGTCACTTCTCCCTATTTTATCAACCCAAATCCAACCCTATTTTAATCCAAAAATAGACCGAATTAAATAACCAGAATTCAACCCAAGCTCGCCCAATTGAACCCGGACAGTACTAGGGTTGAGCACCTCGGGTTGAGGTAGAGTTAGGGTTAGGGGTAGGGTTAGGGTTATGATTAGGGTTAGATTAAAGATTATATACTTAGGGTTGGGCTAAGGTTGACCTCTCAACCCGTCCAACCCGCCCGAGTTGCGCCCCTAATCATATGGTGGAACCAAAGGCCTTTCCATTACTTTGAAAAACATATTTTTCCTTTGTAATATTGCAACTTTGCAAGTATCAATGAAAATTTGAACACATTATCAACAATTTAGGAGTTTGTAAGGAAATAATTAATTGAAATATCCTGCCAGCGTTTTCTGTTTCCCTTTCTTCTTCTTGAAAACGTTATCATGAAATCAGATACTGCTTTCTTGAAAAATGTTGATTTTATATTTGTGCTGGTTATTAGCTTATGAGTTATTACGTTCATTAATTCAACTGGTACTATGTGAATATGCTTACGGGTCTGACATATTCTTGTTTTTGGCTTCTAAGGTTCTTTCTTTTCTTTTATCTTTCACACTTTCGGATTCAGATTCAGCACCCAAGGTCCCATTTGAATCGGTTCGACATGGTGATCACCCCTCATCATGATTACTACCCTTTGACTCCTCGTGCACAGGAGCAGGTCCCTCGGTTTTTGCGGAAGTGGGTAACTCCGTGTGAACCTCCTGATAGGCATGTGGTACGTATTTGGATGATGTACTTGTTGAAGTGTCCTCCTTTAGTATCTTTATGAGAAGTTTTGTGGTTTACTGACTGTCGAATCTGTCTTTTGCTCAATATTATGCACTGCTCAGGTCCTCACTGTAGGAGCTCTTCATCAAGTTGATTCTGCTGCACTTCGCACAGCAGCCATTTCATGGCATGAAGAGTTTTCACCTCTGCCAAAGCCGTTACTTGTGGTCAACATTGGAGGCCCCACGAGTAATATTTTTTGATACATTCTAGTGTTAGATTTACCACAGCGGAATGGTGCTTTTTCCTGTTTTATTGATATCTGCCTGTTATTTGTTTCTCCTAAGTTGCAGTGTCTGTTTCATTTCTGAAAGTGGCCTTTCTCCTTGAAATACTTGTGCAAGTTCGGTTGATTATTTTCTATACATTGCTATTTGTATCCATCAACGGAATCATGGCATGACAGTTTCTCATATGTTTCTTTTATAACTAAATGACTATCAGGGCTTGTCAGTAATTTGGAAGCATAGAGTAGAAACACAGGGTCTGCTTGGTCTAGGAGTTTCTTTTAATTGCTAGAATAGGTGGCAACATGTTACTATTTAGAGCAGAGATTCTTCTTCTGTATATTATGGTTTGGGCAAAGTGAGGTAGGGATTGGACATTCGTCTAATTGAAGCAATAAACTAGTTTCCGTGCAAACACGTTTGTGTGTGTAATTTAATGTGTCTTTAATTGATTGCGTGTGTAATACATGTGAATGCATAATATTGTTGATGCGGTGTTGGTCATGTGTGTGAGATAGAGAGGTGAGGCAACTGTGTGTGTCAGAAAGAGATGGTTAAGGAAGAGAAATGTGAGAAAGAGAGAGAGAATCATGGCTAATAATAATAAACTAATAATTAACTACCAATAAAGGTAGAGGACTCCAAATCCCTCCTCTAGTACAGATTTTCATTAAAAAAGTTAGACGTCTTAGAGATCGTGGTTGGGGCCATTGTCCACCTCAGTCCTTACTCGCAAAGACTATCCACCTTCTGGAGTCACATTCGAGGTTCAAAATGTCGGCAGAGATCGATATGACTCGGTTGTGTTGTATCCACCTCGGCCCCAACCACACATAATCGGGTTTGACTTGGTTGAATCAGCTAAACTCATATACAAGTCAACTAAAATTGGTCGAATCATCACTGACTTGGCAGATTCATCGAGGAGTCCCATAAATTGAAAAGTGCAAGCAAAAAATCGAAATAAAAAAGGGGAAGACAAAAAAAGAAAACCAGCAACTGTCACACAGGCAAGAGCAAACAAAACCTAGATGAGATCATAGAACAAGGAGAAGAAACTGAAAGCATAATTGCAAAATTCAAGCCACTACGAGTCTTCCTTTTCTTCTTCTTCCAAAGATTCTTCTTCTTGTTATTGTCAGAGTTGTCTGCTTTGTCATAGTGTTCGTCTGCTTCGATATTGGGTCTACTGCATTTCTACACCCTGTTGACCCCTTTTCTTTCTCCCCCTCTCTTCTTCCTTTTCCGTTTTTTACATCCACACACAAGTCTGGGTTGGCAACCTTTTTTATTTTAATGTTTCCTCTTTCCTGTTATCTACCCCTATTTCCTATTTCCTCTATCTTTCGTCTTTAACTTTTTTGTCTAACATTTGAGTCTACAGCAAGCGGCAAAACATTTTTTTCCCAATCTCTGGTTGTGGCAATGGGCAAATTGCCATTGATTAACTGCATAGTTGCTATATTGTTTAGTTGAGATTTTGTTGCTTATATTTTTCTAATTTTTTTTTTAAAATAGATTTTTTCAGCCTGTTATCTAGCATTTTATGTGTATCGACCGATAGTATTCCGCAACTATGCAACTGATGTATCGTAGTGTCTCCTAGTCGATTGCCAATATCATGATCTTAAACTATAGTCACATTATTCTAGGTAACTGTATGAGTGTCACGTTGTTTTGGAGCAAATGCAAAAAGCTAGGTGTCCTTCACTGTACCAAGTGACAAGCAATTGAGACATGGTTAGAATTTTCTAATTTATGTGTAAATTGAATTCTATGGAGGCATAACAAGAAAGGCGGAATGTAGCTTATGAGATAAAATGTACTATGCGAATGTCTGAAAATAAAATAAAACATCAATGATTCACTTCGGAGTATAAAATATTAAGAATCAGGTGCTTTTAACTCGAGGCATCTTCCTCATGAGCTTAGGGATAATTAGCGCACTGGATCCTATTTGGTCATTGGCTAAGCATTGGCTTGAAATTTCGTTGCTTATGGAAATGAAATTAAAAGTTTTGCCACCTTTAGAATTTCTTCATTGGTTTTAGAATTTCTTGGTAAAATCTTGGAGAATGGCAAATTTGATGCAAGAAGGCAATCTGACCCTCTTCTAGGTACAGTGTAAATCAGGGTTTCTTGTTGGATTGTGTCTTCATTTCGTGCCTTTTATTTTCATATCTGTACAAAAGAGTTATTTTACTATCACGAAGACTAGGCAATCAATTTTGTGACTCAGATTTAAGTGTTTTTTAACATTGGACACCATTTTTGGTTCTTGCAAGGATTAACTCAACTTAGCATAGCCTTGTCCCAACTAGTGGGAGTTGGCGACATGAATCCTCTTCTTTCATTGTGCTAAATCAAGGCAATAGTTTTTGTTAAGTTGCAAGCTGTCATATCTACTTTACCATTTCACTCTTCTGGTTCAGTTAAAGGTTTTCTTCTTTATACATGTCCAAACCATCTAGGTCAATTATCTCTTGATTTGTCTCCTATGTTTACTATAGATTAAAGTAAAATTTTGAGTTGCTTCAATTTTATAATTCGATCCCAATTTATGATTCTGCAACTTGAAATTGTCTGCTTTTTCTATTTGTTCAAATATTTCTGCTGGATTATTATGCGTGTCTTTCCATGTATATGTTTCTAATTTTTCGGTGAAGTTCTGAAGTATCCATTCTTTTTTTACTTCTTTTTCATATTCTATCATAGTTATTAGTTGTGTGCAGCCTTTTTTGTTACTTATTCTTTCCCTGGATTTTGATTTAGGCCGCTGTCGATATGGTGCTGACCTTGCGAAGCAGTTAACAGCCTCTCTGCACAATGTTCTTGCAAGCTGTGGTAGCATAAGAATATCTTTCTCAAGGAGGACTCCTGAGAAGGTATTATGATATGATTCAAATTTTCACCTAATATGGTGGATCCTCCGTTTATTTTCTTTGCATCTTGTCCTAATTTTTTATTTTTATTTCTACTTGTGCTTTGCCAATAACAGGTTTCCAATATCGTATTGAAAGAATTTGGAAATCATCCAAAAGTTTACATATGGGACGGTGAAGGTAATCTCAAGTTGATAAGTATGTGAAGAGATGAACAATTTCATAATAAATTTGGATATTCATTTGATGTGTACTTCATTTCACCATCTTTAGAACCAAATCCACACATGGGGCATCTAGCTTGGGCTGATACTTTTGTCATCACTGCGGATTCAGTTAGTATGCTGAGTGAAGCTTGCAGCACCGGGTATGCTTGAGGGGAATTATCTCAATGATCAATGATAATCCCCTACATGTTTGGTTTGTTTCGTTTTCAAATAGGATTTATTATGTGAGTTGCTGTGTGCTAGTTATTTCTAAAATTTTGTTCGTGGCTCGTTGCAGTAAACCTGTATATGTTATTGGTGCCGAGCGTTGTACGTGGAAGTTTGTGGAGTTTCATAACTCTCTGATGGAACGAGGTCTTGTTAGGCCATTTACTGGTCTTGAGGATGTAAGTAACAACTGGCAATCATTTTACTGATTTTCAGATGAGAGAAACTTGAAAGGATGTCTGCCTCATAGATATATAGATACCATTTAACTAATGACATTTTGTCCTCTACAAACTTTTATCTTTCTTCCAGAAGGTGAGGAGAAAGGATAATCTAGGGCGTGTAATACTGGGACAAATCTTAGTATTTCAGCTACCTGTTTCATATAATTTTGCTAATCTTTGAACTTATTTTTCCCAGTCTATTTGGTGTTTGTGTTTGATCTCCCCATATTGCTATGTAAGGCCATATGATTTCTCCAGTTGGACATTTGTCTTAGCTTTCATGGGACCACACCCAAAATTTGCCATTTTTTGTTCCTTTATGAATCAGTTATCACTTCTGTGACCAGCATTGGTTTGTTGCATTTGCCAGAGTGATTAGAGAGGATGTTGAATCTCCCAAAAAAAGAGGAAAAGAAAAAACATACTATTGTTAATTTGAGGGCTGCTTCCTGTCGAGGGACTTAAAACTCATTTTGAAGTTTCTCACCTTTCATCTCCTTATCCCCCATAATGACTGTTTGCCATAAAATATTGAATTATTTTGGTGCAAATTATTAATAAGAATGTTTGTTGGTGATTGTCAGATGTCAGAAATCTGGAGTTATCCTCCACTAAACGACACAGCAGAAGCAGCCAATCGGGTTCACGAAGCACTTGCCGAGCGTGGATGGAGATTGCGGCCATAGAGAAGAACCCTTTATTTATGTTGTAGTATTTTTCTCATTGTTTTATGTACTACTTTCTTTAAAGCTACTTGTTATGAATCTTGTGCAGAAATACCTTAGACATGATACTGGGGTCAGCATTGATGGCTTATTCTTTTGCCCTGGGGGGTTTTGAAACTAGAATAAATGTCAGCTTTATTAGCACGGCTTGTGAAATAGTAAGAGATGGGTGTCTTTTGGGGGAGAATTTTGTGTTTTGGAACTTCATTGTATGGAATCGTTTTGAGCTGTTCTTCATGGGATTGTAGTTCTGGAGTTTTGGTTGATCTAACTCGAAAGACTTCGATTTTCAGTTTCCCTTCAGATGCAAGCTAAAAATTTGGAGAAATAAGCAGAATAAAATTTGATAAATCTAATGAATGGGGGAGCTAGCCTTTGAGAATTAAAAATTCTCTTTGATATAAAACAGTAGGGTTGTGATTTTTCCCTAATGGGTTTTCTCACAAATTGGGTGTTTTCTTGGCGTATTTTTTTTTGTATGCAGAGAACCTTATTTATAAGGGAGCATTTAACTAGCCGTTATCACTTAATAAAATATCTTCAACTTTTCAATATATTTTTAACTCCACCAATATTTTTATCACCCTCTGCAATCAAAGTAAACTAATTATACTCCAAGTAGGATTGACTAGTCTTTCTTTACTTGATGAGTCTCTCTAACCAAGCCACCCATACTGACTAGAAAAGATCTACCATAAATATTCAATTATATTAATGTAATATATGTATACATGTATCATTATAAAATAATATTTAATACATAATAATTTCACAAAAAATGCATTTATGATATATGTCATGAATAATGCAATATTTGACCAATGGATTAAGATTTTATATATTTTCGAATTTAACCACTAATCGTGTTTTAATTAATATGGAGGAATTTTAACACATATTCTAACAAAAATCACCTCTTTTAAGGGGCCATGGATATGGTTATGTGCCTTTGATAGATACTGAATGTCATCTTCACAATAGAGCTCGGAATAGTGGAACAGATATGTCAGATAATAAGGGGTGTGATGTGGAAAAAGCCGATGACCGAGGGGGTGGACTCCTCATGGAATGACATTTCTTCTTCTTGCTATGTCATGTACTTACTCCAACATTATATATTTGTGTCTCTGTGAGTGTGAGTGTGTGTGCGTTGTTTTGGTGTTTTTCAACTGTTCTCTGTCTAGAGCGACATATGAAATGTAACGAAATTATTGGATAATTCTATGTGTACCAAAACTTGCACTAAATCAATTATAGTTGTTGATTAGTGATGGAATTTACTGATCCAACGACTACAAGTGATTTGATGTAAGTTTTGGTGCACAAAGCATTGCTCGGAATTATTTCTTTTGCAAGGAAATTGAATTGAAGCCCAAATGAACCCCTTTAAGTAATATCATGTAAATCTAGCACCATGATCCTTCCCCTTCTTGGCTTGACATACTAAAGGTCATACTTTGTGCATAAGGTTATTTGCCGCTGTATTTGGAGAAGATAAGTAATAAGTTGTCATTTTTCACTTTAGTTTGGTCAATTTTTGAATTTGAATTTATAGGTTGGCCTCGACTCAAAGGCTTGCAAATGAAATTCATAAAAAATTAAGATTGTTTTTCGAAACAAAAAAAGAAAACTTGACAATAAACACTTATTATTTATACATCTGATTAAAAAAGACAAAAAAAATGTTTCATCATAAAAACATAATATCTCGTAACAATTGCTACACCTATGAAGTGATGTTTGAATTATGTTGTTGTAGAAGAAAAAAAAAATAGAACTTATTGTAGTCTATTTTGTTATAGGAAATATAGTTGTAACCTGCTCCGATATGAGATCAATAAATTAGAGAAGACTGAGTGGGTGATTGATTAGACTATGTTTAAGTGATTAATTTATAGCTAATCACTGACTCCATTGAAGGGCATAATATAGGTTTTATCTTAATGCTTCCCCTTCGTTGTGGAGCCAATACGGTAGTATTGAAATACACTAAAACATTGGTTAAAATACACCGAAACATATTTAATCAATGATTCGTTTCTAATTTTTTGAAAACAGAAATTTTTCGACCGTTTTAAAACAAAATTTATTTCTTAATCCCATGCCCGGAGGCTATATCGGCAAAACTCTAATTTTTTGTAAGTGGAGCAAGTTGGCAACAACTCCTCGTCTGTTGTTTAAGCTGTACCTACGAGCACCAAACTTCCCATAATCCTCCTTATGTCAATCAAAACTAATCCATTCTCTCTCCCTCCTCTACCATCCTCTATATAACCTTAACTCATCAAGGGTATTCATATCAATCTCTCAGTTTTCTTCGAGAACAATCCTCTCTCTCCCCTACAAACCCAATGGATTCAACAAAAAACAGCAGTGAAATGGCAATCAACGTATCAGAATCACGATCCGGCAAAGGAAAAGCTGCTGCTGTTGCCGCCGCTCCTGCGGTGGTTACGGCCACCACAAAAGCTACCCCATACAAGGCAGGAGGATGGAAAAGAGGCGTCGCCATTTTCGACTTCATTCTGAGGCTTTGTGCCATTACAGCTGCTTTGGCTGCCACCACTACTATGGGAACTACTGATCAAACCCTCCCCTTCTTCACTCAGTTCTTTCAGTTCCAAGCAAGCTATGATGATTTCCCTGCTTTCTCGTATGTATCCTTCGCTTAATCAAATTTCTTTTAAGCATAAGTGCGCGGTTTGGTGATCGAACAAGAAGTGATACATAAACTCGCTCTGCTAACACTTATGTTGAACCGACACGCATGATTCGTGGGTGATCATTATATGTCTTGGTTTATGGTTATAACTGAAATTTTGAAAAACGTTTGATTGAGACGATTACTCGTTTAAAAAAAGACACTTGTTGGCATGTACACGTATCATCCTGTTTTATATTTTGTTTATGTGATGAATGTGCAGGTTTTTCGTGATTGCGAATGCCATAGCTAGTGGATACCTTGTCCTCTCTTTGCCCTTCTCAATTGTGTGCATTGTTCGTCCACATGCAGCAGGAGCGAAGCTCCTCCTCCTCATCTTTGACACTGTAAGCATAATCCACGGACTTCGGTAGCATTATAGATATCTATCCTGTCGGATAAAGTGGGTTAGTGATAAAAAGTATTTTATTTACATCGAATTAATTCATGTCTAACAAATTATGTAATATTGGTTTGTATCATATATGAATCGTATATAACCGGTATCTGATCCACTCGTTTACAAAATGAGTGACATAAACTAAAATTTTCTAATGTAGTCCCGTGTTAACAAGTTTCATATTTTGACACCCCAAGGCAATATAGCGAAAATTATGACTTATATGAACTATTTCCGACTTATTTTGAGTCAATTGTAATTATCACTTAACTGTTATTATTCTACATAATAATATTATTCCGACGTAATTAATTTCTTGTATTAATTATTAACTTAATTCATCATTATCATTAAATTTATAGTCGGGCCTTAAGAGTGTTAATCCAATGATAATAATTAATTAAGCTGGTGAATTAGGTCCCTACATATATTCAGTGTGTATTAGTGTTTGGTGTTCCTAAAAAATTCACTATAAACATTGCAGGTGATGGTGGCTCTTACCACGGCCGCCGCAGCTGCCGCCGCCGCCATCGTGTACTTAGCACACAGTGGCAATTCAAGCACAAACTGGCTGGCCATTTGCCAACAGTTCACCGACTTCTGCCAGCGTGTCAGCAGCGCGGTGGTGGCTTCCTTCATCGCCGCCGTGTTCTTCCTGTTCCTGGTGGTCCTCTCTGCGGTGACTCTCCGCAAGCACTAGCGATGAAAGAAGTCTGTGATCAATTGGCATTAGTTATTGTGGACTTACTTGCAATAGTATTTCATTTACTGCTGTAAATCAAGATGTGGATCCGATCCGACCCATATCATGAGTGTGGGAATTTTATGTATTTGGGTTTGGTGTATTTTGTAAATTTAATGAAATTAATCTGTTTGCATCTCAATTGTCTTTTTTTTTTGTTGGTGCAATTTTAAGGTGAAAAATGAAACTTGATAAAGTCAAAAAGGGACAAAAAATGAATAATTGTGTGGGCATCCGCAAGGGAAAAATCTATAATTTTTTATTAACTCGAGAAATAATTTTTTGATATTATATCAAAAATTACGTTTAAGTCAAATTAAAATTCAATCAAAGCTACTATCAGTACCAAATTTTTTAAGGATCGATCCCTTGTTAACTGCTCCTAATTCTAAACTTTGGATCATTATTTCTAATCTCATTCGATAGGGTAGCTTTTTCCTCCAAATGAAGAAGAGGGGTTGAATCTCAAGTTCTACTACTTAGAAAGTGATATCTCCAACATTATATATATTTTTTCTTATAAATCATCTAATATCAATTCAAGTGAGACTCATTCTATATATGAAAACCCTTGCTAGGACCAACCTTCACCGATAAAAATAACACTCTAAAGCATCCCCTTCCAAAATTCAAAAAAAAAAAGAAAGAAAGAAAAAAGTGGCCCTTCATGTAGGGGTGCAATTTGGGTTGGGCAACCTGATTTCAATCCGAGCCCAACCCAAAAAAATTAGGATCTGAGTAAAGGTTTTTAATACTTGAGTTGGGCTTGGGTCAAAAACTCTAACTCGAATTCAATTTAGATTAGACTCGGGTTAAGGTCTTGGGTTCACGAGTTCAATCCGAATCCGACAAATTAAAGCCCTAATTGAACCGATAAAGTAATTCGGAATTATTAACCCGAATTTAACTCGAACCTGCCCAAATTAAACTCGGGTAGTACTCGGATTGAGTTTCTCAACCCAAGGTAGGATTAAGGTTGAACTAGGATTGACTGTCCAGCCCACCCGAGTTGCACTCTACCTTAATGAGACCAAAAGCATCGGTTCCCTCTTACCTATATTTCCTACATCATTAATGTAATATGATATTATGTTATTATTAATAATGATCTCATTGAATAACTACCTTAATTGAGGTTCATTATGTTTATTAGTTTTATTGATGATATTTTGCATTAATAATTTTTTGATCAGGCTGTTGTGTTTAATATTTGAATCCAATTTGAGTATCTAAAAATATTATATCTGGTCTTTGCATTTGATTAATGTGTTTTTTTATTAAATTATTAAATTAATTTTTTTTTTATAATTAATAATTATAATTGAATCAAATTAAGATTCAAGATTCCCCACATAAATAACTTTCGCTTTCTCTCTATCTGCATTTTATGTATACTAGTCATGTACCACATGCCTCGTGCATTAACAATTTTTGTATAGAAAATATTATTAAAATTTTTTTAGGTGTATGTGTACCTAATTAAATATCATCTAAAATTTATAAAAATTATGTTTTATCACTCGTATTATATTATAGAATTCAAAAAATTTTGTCTGTTCCCAACACTTCGTTGTTCTAACTATAAGAAAAAAAAGATAAAAATAATTCATTTGATTATGGTTCAACTTAAAATTCATTGAAAAATAATAATTATTAATATTATAACTAATGCTTATTTTTAAAGGGTAACATAGTCAATTAACAAGTTTCATAAATATTAATATTTATACATAGAGAATAAAAAATTAAAAAAAATGTTTAGGGTAATTTAGAAAATTAAACACATAAGAACATGATGATAATTTGGATACTTAACTATGAAAAGTCTGCGGTATTTAAATTTTTTTGTAAGAGTAGAATAGTGAATTAAATTTTTTTATGCTAAAGTACTTTTTTTAATTATATAGATATAAATATAGATATAGATAGGTAAATTATATTTTGACTTTTTTAATTATCGTCTTGATTTCACTTTGCCATTTAAACTATTAAATTATATAATTAAGAGTATAATTTAAAAAAATAATAGTTTAGAGAATAATATAAAAATAAAAATAGTTGAGGGGGTCAAAATATAATTTACCCTATATATATATATATATATATATATATATATATATATTCTCTCCCTTGGCCACCATGCAATGCTTGTGCTGCGCAGAAAACCAGAGACCTCACTGTTGCGAAATTGGTGACTCGGGTGGGTCTCCCTTTGAATTCATACTGAGTCAACCCTCTAAATTGATCTTATATAGACATCAAGATCATACCCCTATGCATGTACATCGTTCTTGATCATTTACGGCCCAATCTTTCTTTTGATTTTTCTCAAATGTTAACTTTCTTGAACTTTTCTTTGATGTATCTGTGTTCCTTTTCGGTACCTTTGGGGTAAAAGTCTTTGTGTTTTCTTATTAAGTTCCGTGGTGTGATTTTCGTTATTACATTTCAATCGGTGTCTAAAATCGCTGAATGTTGGATGTGGACTTTAATTTGATGATTGTGTAAAATTCGGGATTATTTTTGTGGTTGGTTTTGAGGTGTGATGAATTTAGAAGTGTTTCTGTGTTCTTATTAATTTCCTGTGGTATCATGTAAATTATTATATTTCAATCGGTGTCTAATTTCGCTGAATTTCGAGTTTCATGGACTTCAATTTCATGATTTGTAAAATTCAGGATTTTGTGGTAGAATTTTTTTTTTTTGGGTTGATTTGTGAGGTATGATGAATTTGATTGCAGGCTTGTGCGAGCTGGATATTTGCGGGATTTCTTCGGGTAAATTTGAAAACTGTTAAAAAGGGTTTTGTTGTTTTTGAAACGTGGGGGTTCAAGGTCTCATGAGAATTGTTAGGGGAATGCAGAGATCGATTCCAGAGGAGCAGAGGGAATTGGGCTGGAACAACTCATTCAGCCAAGGAATTGGTGTGACAGTGCCCAAGGCAAGAACGCGGGGCAAATTGAAAACCAGGGGTTTATACCTCTAATTTTGGGTTTCTTAAGAAAATAAAGGCTAGGGTTCTGAGGTTGCTGAAGAAGGAAAATGACCCGCATTTTGGTTCAGCGAGGTTCTGGGTCATCGTCGAGCCAGAATAGATCATCTTCTTTGGTGCCAAGTTCTTCTTCTCTAGCCCCACCCCAGTCTCAGGTTACAAGTACTTCTCAGGTTGCTTCAGCTGTGAAAGATGGTGAATTGGGAGAGGAAGTGCCAGAAAAAGTGGCCGTGGAAGAGCTCTCAGAATATTATGGTGCCAGTGACAGTAAGGGAGTGAAAAGTGATGAGCTTTTGCAGCAAAGCTCGAACAATGATTGTAATGATGGTGATTCTGAGGAAATTCTTGATGATGAAAAAGGTGGGATTGGGGTTGTGATTGATGATGATATGGGTTCGAGGGAGTTGGTGAGAGGGTTAAGCAGGATGAGAACTGCAGAGGAGGGAAATGAAGGATCGGGTGGAAGCTCTTTGCAGATGGCAATAGGGGGTTCCTATCTACCTCTGCCTCCAGTCCCACCTCCAAAACGTTCTTCTGTGAATTCAAATTTGAGGAGATTTGGATCAGGTGGTTCAAGTGCTGTGTGTATAGGATCGTCTAGAAGAGCAGCTGTGTGGCCTATTGTTTCAACTAGAACATCACAAAGTGGGTCTCGGCCTTCTTCCCCCAGGTCTCATTGTGAAAATGAGGGTTACAATAGTGCTGATGAGAAAAGCCCTTGCTTTGGATCCTCCTATCATGATGCTGTGAGTTCTGATTGCTTTGGCCTCTTAATAGTCAAATGAATTTTGGATGTTCTGGTGATGAATAAGTTACAGTGCTTGTTGACATATCCTTGACTTGTGCGTCAATGATTGCTCAAGAACTTAAGTTAACACCCTGTTAATATATGTAGACGGGAGACTTGCTGGTATTCATGTTGTCTTATGTTTCTTAAAAAATGTCTTATCTAATGGTAAAACCAAAACCATTTTTGAAAAATTGATGTGCTGCATTTGTTCCAGGAGAGGGAACGCCAGTTTGAGATTGATATAAGACGGGTAAAGGGCTTAGAAGTCAAAAGAATGCTGGATGATGGGAACTGCCTCTTTCGTGCTGTTGCGGATCAGGTGTATGGGGACTCTGAAGTGTATGATTTGGTTAGGCAAATGTGCATAGATTATATGGTACGAAATTATTTATTTTTGAACTCCAAGTTTGGTGTGCATTGTTAATGTTTTTTTTATGCAGTGTTCTCTTCTAGTAGTTGTATTGGGTTCTATTCTCTATTATTTGTGACAAAGAAGCTAGTGTATTGACGTATTTGCTTGTTTCAGGGTAGGGAGAATTGGAAAACAAAAGTTGCTAACTAATAAAAACAAAAGAAAGAAAAGGAAGCAGAACAATGTCAAGCTCTATAGCTTTCCCCGTCCTATATCCTTGTGTACGATCTAATTTTTTATTGACAATCATTAATTTAAGAGTTAGGATGTTTTTTTGTAGAGGTTGTTTTTATTGGTCTATATATATAGTTTGGTTTGTTTTGCATTATTTGTTATCTGAAGTTTTTTGATGCGTCGCAATATTCTTAAGATGAGTATGTCCTAAATTCCCGTATTCATACAAAAACATTCTAGGAGAGGGCTCGTAATGCTCTTCTCAAAGATCACTTGTGAGAGGCAGCAATTCTTCATCTGGTAGCTTCAAAATTGAGAGTAGAAAGAAAAGAAAAGAAAAAAGAAAGGAGTATGATGTTATGTTTGGTTTGGTTTCCAAAAGAAAAAAGACAAATTGAAGGGAGTTTTTGTTCTTAATTTCCTGGCAGTCCACGAAAAAGTGGACATATGTATTTGAGATTGGAGGAGCCATTACTTTAAAAAGTTGTGATAGGGAGACCCTTTTTGTCGCTGAAAAGATGACGTCAACCAATATTACGTTGAAGATTCTAACATTGACCCGCTATTACCCATTTAAATAAAATTACTATGTCTCTATCTCGTTAGGACAGAATTAATCATGTCTAGACATTCTAGTTCATGTATCCAGACCCATATTTTCTTCTTCTCAAACTTTGTACACCACCTCCACTAGCAGTGCAGCAACCATCATCATTCCCACCCTAACTGCCACCAACCAACAAATTCTACTTTCAACTTCCTGCTATAAGATAGAAATGTTAAAGTTGACAAAAAAGTGTAAACATGGAATTACTTGGAATGAGAGAAGCCTTTACTTTTGAAAAAAGGTGATTTCGTCTTTTTAAAAGTTAATACTATACATCAATCTCCCATCCAAATGTGAGATTGGTATTACAACAATGGATGCACGTCTCATCCAAATAGAATTTTTAGAGGGGGAATTTACTGTTTCCATTAGAATTAAACCTAAACTGGGTTTGATTGGTGGCTCACTGGGATTTATGGGTCCAATAAACCTAGGGTTAGACTTTCGTTATGGAAAAAATTAGCAGGGTTGTTTGGAGTATGTTGTCCTAGGTGGTGTATTTGAGGAGATTTTAATGTTATAAGATGTTCGAGGGAGAAGTTGAATGGAGGGAGAATAACAAAAAGTATTGGAGATTTTGATACTTTTATTAGAGAAATTGAAATTAGGGATCCTCCTTTGGCCAATGATGAGTTTATATTGTCTAATGGTCAGAGTGGAGCAGTCTGGAAGAGGTTGGACTAGTTTTTGTTTTTGATAGGATGAGAGGATTACTGTCTAGGGGTTAGACAAGAGGTATTGTCTAGAGTGGTCTCAGATCATTGTTCTTGGGGATTCTAAGTTTGGATGGGGACCTTGCCCGTTTAAATTTGAGAATATGTGGGTGAAACATAGAGATTTTAAAAAGAAGATTAGGGAGCGGTGGGGAGAGGTAAAGGTTCAAGGGTGGTAAGGATTTAGATTTATGAAGAAGCTTGAAGTATAAAACAAAGACTGAAAGTGTAGAATAAAGAGGTGTTTGGAGATATAAGGAAATCAAAAAGATTTATTTTGGAAAGGATTGATGAAGTGGATAAAATTGAAGAAAATAGGGGAACGGATGAAAGTTTGAAAAGAGGTTAAGAATTAATGTGAAAAAATGGTATTTAAAGAGGAAATTAGTTTAAAACAAAAATCAAAGGTTAAATAGGTGAGAAAAGGTGATAATAACAGAAAATTCTTCCATAGGGTGGCGAATGGGAATAAACTGTGGAAGTTTATTGACAAATTGGAGTTTAATGAAGGATTGATAGTTGAGGATGAGGGCACCATTGAAAGGGAGATTATTAGTTTTTTTTGCTAAGTTATACTTAGTTCATGGTGGACCTAGACCTATGTTGAGTGGTCTTGAGTGGTGCCCCATTGAGGTAGAGATTGCAAGATGGATGGAGAGACCTTTTGAGAGGGAGGAAGTAAGGAGAGTTGTTTTTGGGTGTAGTGGAGAAAAGGCCCTAGGTCTGGATGGTTTCACTATGGTTATTTACCAGGTTTGTTAGGAAGAAATACAAGATGACTTGATGAGGGTTTTTGAGGAGTTCCTTCATAAGGGTGTGATTAATAGCGTTACAAATGCTATATTTATTTGTCTGATTCCAAAGCAAATTCTCTGAAATTGAAAGATTTTAGGCTTATTAGTGTGGTTACAAGTTTGTATAAGATCATATTGCTAAAGTCCTTTCTATTAGGCTTAGGGAATGTTTGAGTGAAACAATTTCAAAAAGTTAAAGGGGCTTTTGTGAGGGGAAGACAAATTATGGATGTAGCACTTGTAGCTAATGAGGTTGTTGATAAATATAGGGAAAAAAGAAAGGATGGTTTTGTGTTTAAAATTGATTTTGAGAAAGTTTATAATCATGTTTAAAAGGGATTTGGAGGGAGATGGAGGAACTGGATTAGGGTTGTTTGGAGTTGAAATTTTTTTCAGTGATTATGAAAGGAAAATCGAGGAGAAGTTTTAAGGCTTAAAGGAGACTTAGACAAGGGGATCCGTTATCACCGTTCTTATTTTAGTGGTAGATGGGTGGAGTAAATTTATGAAAAGGGAATAGATAAGAAATTTGATTGAAGGATTTATGATATGGAGGGAAAGAATTATAGTATCTCATTTGTAATTTATAGATGATACTATTTTCTTTTCTTTAGGTGATGAACAAAAATTAAAAAATGATTGTTGATGTATTTGATAAAATTTTTGGGCTCAAGGTTAACATAAATAAGAGTATTATTTTGGGAATTAATTTCTGTGAGCAAAAGGTAAATAGGGTTGCTATGGAGATGTGATGTTTAGCGGGTGGGTGGCCAATGCAGTATTTAGGACTTCCTTTGGGTAGTAATCTGATGTCACAGACTGTTTGGGATCTTGTCGTGGAGAAAGTTGGGAGGAGATTAGATAGTTGAAAAAAATATTTCTAGGGGGGGTTGGTTAACATTGATTCAATTGGTTCTGTTTAGTATTCCAATATATTTCATGTCTCTTTTTAAAATGCTTACCGGGGTTGCGAGGAAAATTAAAAATCTAATGAGAGATTTTTTATGAGAAAAGTTGGGGAAGGTACAAAGGGCCATTTGATTAGATGGGAGGTGGTGACTTAAGACAAAAGAGAAGGGAGGGTTGTCAATTGGAAATTTGGTGAGAAAAAATTATAGCACTGGTTAGAAAATGACTTTGTAGAGTTCCTTTGAAATAAGATTCCTTGTGACATACCGTTATTAAGAGCAAGTATGTTTTGTAAGCAAACGGGTGAGATGTTAATGGTGTTGAAAGAGGTTCTTTTTTGGAGTTCGTGGAGGTTTATTTCTTAGGGATTACCTTGCTTTTCTCAAAGAGTCAAGGTCGTTGTGGGAGATGAAATTCGTGTGCTTTTTTCGGAGGATCACATTCTAATCTTATTTCTTGGGATAGGGATCTCAAGGATAAGGAATGTTCGGCGTTGGTGATACTCTTCTCCATGCTTAATAACATCAATCTTGATCCACAATTTGTGGATAGGAGGAATTGGATTGGTAATCTATTGGGGGTCTTGTCTTGTAAATTGTTCTTTGAGTTTCTTATTGATGATCCTTTGCTTCCTATTTTCTATACATCATTGAAGATTTGGAAGGAAAAGGTGCATTTAAAGTTGCAAGTTTGTGCATGGACAATTTATCATGCTAAAATTAGCACTACTGAGGTCCTTCAAAAGAGGAGACCTAACTTTTGTCTTCAATCACAATAGTGTGTTATGTGTAGAGGTGAAAATGAGAGCGTGAACTATTTATTTTTGCATTGTTCTTTGGTACAAGCATTATGGAACAAGCCTTTTGACTTCATGGAATTGTTTGGGCTGCTCCAAGGAATATGGAGGTGATATTTTGCTTGAATGATGTGGGGTGTGGGGGAAATTCCAAATGGAGGACCATTTGACATTGTGCTTTCTTTGCTACATTATTGGTTATTTAGAAAGAAAGAAATGTGAGGATCTTTGAGGACAAAAGTGAAGAATTTGAAGGGCTTTGGGAGAGGATTCACTTTTTGGCTTCTTTTTGAGCTTCAATGTCTAACGATTTTCAAGATATTTCTCTCTTCTGTATAAGAACAAGTTGGAAAGTATCTTGTGACTTGTTGTTTTGATTTTTTATCTTTTAGGTTCCATTGACATGTCTTGTGTCGGACTTCTTGTCCACACTTGATATGGCTTTGTATTCTTTCATTTTATTTATCAATAATACATTGTTTCTTATCGAAAAAATTCTTGATCCAAACATGGTATAATTAGATAGGATAAAGTGGTAGATCAATTATTCAATCACATCCCATGTTATATCCGACCCAAACAAACCTTTAGAGAATTTCCATCATGTTCTAGGGTAAGTTGAGTAGTCCATAACATGTTGATTCACATATCATGTTGTATTTTGTTTTCTCATATGGTACACCTTTAAGGATGTTGTGTCTTACTTTTATGATTATTGATATGTTCATGTCGAAGCATAGAGTAACCAATTTTATCTCATGCATGATGTAGGAGCGAGAGAGAGACCACTTCTCACAGTTTATAACAGAAGGTTTCACTTCTTATTGCAAGAGGAAGAGAAGAGATAAGGTGCGTATCGTCATTATTTATTGTTGCTGTTATTTCTTTGACTTTCCACTTGGATAATACTAATAAAATTTCTGAACATTTTGCACTTATTATTCTTGCCTCTTC
>CAUOFW020006092.1:0-25069 GCA_963454935.2 Ilex paraguariensis | reverse complement strand
AAATACTTTGAGATTGATTGGTACATATACGAAATGTACTTGAGGGCATAATTGATAAAATGTTATTATGGTCCTACAGGGTGCGATTGTGATTACAAGTCTGAGAGGTATAATGGTTTAATATGAATATGAATTTAAATGCCTAAGTGTCACTTGTCTTGTCACCAAGAAAACCTGAGTATAAGACTAAGTTTGATAGATATTGAGTTATGTGATTTATCGAATTGAATTCTTGATTCTTTTATCTATGATTGTCTATCGATTGAATTATTTGGTATTTGATCATTCATATTCTTTTCTAGTTGAGCATATTGTTTCCTGTCATATTGTATACTTCTCCGCCTTTAATATTTTTCAGGATTATCTCGGAGTCAAGGACCAGAGTTGATATTTAAAGAATCGAAGACAGACAAATATTGATATAATTTTTAACTTTGTGAGTTTTTTTTGGGTGATGTATAAATTGAACAAATTTGTTTTTATATTGAGGAGATGATTTTTTTGGTATTTGGAGATCAAAATTGTGATTATAAATTTATTGAGATAATTAGAGGTTTGATCCTATACTCTAAGATTTATTTGTAGTTTATTATCGATCAATTGATTTAATCAAGTAACGGGTCTGAAAAATCGGGGCGTTACACAAGTGATAAAATTAAGTTGTCATCAATATAACAAACACTAATTGATGGTATTTTGTTAATTCAACATTAATATGATGAAATAATTTTCTAACCAAACAACCGATTTGATTAAATAACTACTATCTAACGCTTATATTATGTATTGTCAAACAATAAATAAAATTATGTATTACTCTAATACCATATTTAATCTTGTCTTTTATCCATTTGTATTATATTAGACTGTATTACTTTATCCAAACCTTCTATTTTTAATATGGCAATCAAATAAACAATAATATCACGTCATCATTGATATATGATGTCACCGTTCAATATTAAACCTATAAATAAGTAAAATAAACTTTATTTGAGTGGTTATTAAATGATATGACAGAGTGATTACTAGAATATATAAAATTTATCTATTTATTTATAAATTTATTATTAAATAATAATACACGTGTCAATACATGTGAACTATGTACATCGTTACGCCTAATATTTTTTTTCACTTTGCGTGGACAATATGGTGACCCAACTTTTAATGTTTTTTTTAGGGACCTTTTCAATAAGACAACGTGTAATGGCCATTTTCTAATCCCTAGGTATTAAACGTCGAACCCCACATGTTAGAACGTCACTGCTTATGTCACAATGGTGCTTGCCCCCAAAAGAAACATTGGAGAATTAGTGATGTATATAATAGTATTTATAGATGTACTAATGTACATTTTAGTGTCCTGACTTCGTGTGATGCACGAGATATATGTTTTTTTTTTAATTAAATTTATTCATTGCTTTTCTCTTTCACTTTATTAATTAAGAAATTAGAGAAAACAATAATAAATTACTATATAACTAAAATAACTTACATAAATATTTTTTTTTAAAATAGTGACTAGTTAGTCAAGAGTTGAGGAATAATTACAAAAAAAAAAATGATAGAATGTAATTGAAAAGACATGAATATGATAATTAAAAAAATCAAAACTCTACAAATTAAGGAAACGTAGAGCGGTAAAGGGAGAGCTTCTCAAGCTTCCGCCCTTTAGTTTGTGTATTATATATATATATAATAGAAGTGTAAGTGTCTCATTTATATAATTTTTCTCTCCAAAACATTAAATCACACATTTTTATCCCATATTCAATCATTTAATATTTGATTAATTTATAATTTAACATATGTTAGAGAAAATTTTATCGAATTACGAATTTTGAGAATTTTTTTTAATATTTTAAAGAAAATAATAGGTAAAAATAAATTTTGAATGATATAATCAAATAAATGAAAGAAAAAAATTATTATTTAATTTAGTAAGATCAATTTTTTGGGACTCGAATCTTATATTCTATCATGCCTTTAGACACGAGTTACGACTAATTTATATATAATATTAGAAGAATTACATCCAGATCTTTTAAAAATTATAGACGTGTAATACTTAGACATCTCAATTTTTAAATGTTATACTTAGACAAAAAATACTCTAATCAAATATTTTAAATTTTACAACTAAAATTGATATTCTATAGTATCATTTATTAAAATAAAATCAAAAATAAAAATTCAATTTTTTAAAAAAAAATAATAATTACTATACAATTATACTATATATTGGAAATAAATTAAAAAATCAAACAAGGGTCAAAGTCATTCATAATAGAACATGATTTTAGTTACAAAATTTAAAATATTTGATATTTTATCTTTAATTAGAGTATTTTTTTATCTAAGAATAACATTTTAAACTTAAAAAGTGTAAATATTACACGTTTACAAACTTCAATAAATTTGAGTGTAATTTAATAACGAATATGCTAATGGACATTAATAATAAGGATCTAAATGTTGTGCATGTAATATTTTTAAATATCAAAAAATTTAAGTAATTAAATGACAAAAGTTGAATATAATTCTCTTTATAATTATATTAGATGATCTCTAATCTTCCAAATGCTCACCCGACTCGTCACCTTAAACTAACCAGTATTTTCAACTTGAGAGAGAGAAGGGGAGAGACAGAAGAAGAAGATGAGCGGAAGAGGGAAGGTGGTGTGCGTAACAGGGGCTTCGGGCTACATAGCTTCATGGCTGGTGAAGATGTTGCTTGAGCGTGGTTACAGCGTCAAAGCCACCGTTCGGAACCTCAGTCAGCTCTCTATCTCTCTCTTTCTATTTCTATTTCTAGTCATTTAATTGCTTCTCCTTTACCATTGTTCTACTCTGTAGCACACATTGTGGAATCTTCTTTTTTTTCTTATTCCCTTTTGTTGGAGAAAATATTCATTGCAATGGACATGGTGTAAGCATTCAATGATAGCATAAGGTCATCTTCTCTCCTTATTTAAAACTAAACTCAAATTTAAATTTGGGTAAAAATAACTTAAAAATCATCTCCAACTTTAACTCAAACTCGTCAAAATAAAGGAAAATCTTTTTTTTTTATCCAAATTGAGGCAGTAACAAATCTTTTACTCAAATTTTTTTGAACCAAAAACATAACCCCTCCTCTTCTTCTCGCTTGCGAACAAGGGTTCCGTCCGTCCGTCACCTCCAAGAGGCTACGGAATTCAACAGCCATCGTCCCCTTCCATAGATCATGCTCACTGGCCATGCATCACTGTTTCTCACTGATCAGCCTCCTTTATCTAATCAGTGTTTACCTCTCTACATCGCTTTTCCATAGATTTTGCTGGAATTCGAAGGTGGGTTTGATTGGTTTCAGAAGAATTTTTTGTGGGATTTTGTTTGATTTCGCAGGTATTTGCTGGAATTCGGACGGAATTTGCTGTAATTCGAATCTTACGTCCGTCACCACCAGGTTGCCATTGTGTTTTAGAGTAGAGGTTTAAATATTTTATCAGAAAAAATTTAAAGAAATAAGTTATTGGGATTATATGCAAATTTTGTAAAAAAAATTAAGTTTAAATTTAGTTTTATTTATTAGAGAAGTGTCTACAAAATCAAGTTTTTACACATTTTTTTGTTTAAATTTGAGTTTGAATTTGAATTTGAATTTGAGTAACATTGGAGATGTCCCAACATAATGTTGTTAGAATCAGAACGATTATCGAATTAGTCAGGGAATTAGGTTTAGGGTTCATTGATTTAACTATTGGATCAACCGGTTGTGTAATAAAAAAATAAATAAAAATTATAAAATTATAAAACATAATAATTTAACCAATAAAATTAAAAGTGTAAGTATTATCACTTAACGATTAATATTTTGAGTATTATAAAAATTAAAAAACATAAGGGTCATAACCCATAAACCATAAAGGGAGTCGGTGACTGAGTGAGTGTGTGTGTGAGAGAGAGAGAGAGGACTCAGTGGAGTGAGACTTGGCTAAATTCAATGAACTATCCATTCTGATCCAAATACAACTAAGGAAGGAAGACGAAGAACAGAACACCACTGGACCGAAGGAAAACAAACACCACTGGAACGAAGGAAAACGAACACCACTGGACCGAGTTGTCCGTTCGTCACTAAAAAAGAGGAGGACCAAAGGAAGACGAAGACCACTTGACAAACCCAAGGAAGACCACTGAAGACGAAGACCACTAAAATCCCAATCATGAGCTGCGAATCTGCAATTGATTTAGGGCAAAAATGGCCCAAAAAAAGTTTTTATGTTTATATAAGATTTGCAATTCCAACCGTTCGGTTCATGGTTTTGGTCCAAAACCGGCTTGTTAAGTGGTTTTCAGGTAGTTTGCTACTTTATGCCGTTTAACTATAGAAGCGAACCGTTTTAGGTCCAGTTCACGATTCAATTGGTCCAACCGATCGGTCTGGTATATTTTTAATAACACTGGTATAACAAGTGGGCAAGTAAAATAACTATTCATGAATGTTTTAACCTCAAGAAGACAAGATCTTTATAAGATAAGGAATACTATTGAACTAAAGGTCGTTAGTATGCATGTCATACAATAAGTACTCATGTGAGATCCACTTGTCCATTTATTATACTATTATTCTATCATTGAACGGTTACATATAATGATATGGTATAACCGTTGTAATGAATATTTTTCTCGTTTTGTTGGGGTTGGTTTTATTGTAGTTAATAAATGGCTTTATCATGTCTTAATGAGGTTATTCATAGTTGAAACCAATTTTGACCTTTTCTTATGTACAACTACAAGGTAACAGACATTATAATTGGATTAATATTGGTGGATCATTTTTCAGTCATTCATTAAATGATAAATCACTATATGCTTTTTTGGGGGAGAGATACTATTTCACCAATCGAGTCGCTAGTATCTAACATATTCATACCATTTATTATTTGTGTTGTGTCGAATTCGTATTAAGACTTATTCAACTCTTAATTCATTAATTTCGTGCGACGTCAATTTAAAAAATTTCACTCTCAAGTAGCACCACTCTTAGGTAATACTAAGGCCTGAACACTAATAGTTAATGCGAGGACAATAATTCTGTTTTTCTCAATTATCTTTTGACAAATTTTTCTAACCAAATCTATTATTCTTGTTGGATTAATGACGATTTTTAATTAAGGGTTACAAGCTTGTGTTAAATTTTTTCAATGGATTAAAATAAGATGACGGGTTTGAATTTATTTATGTAGATGCCAATCATACAAAAATAAACACCAGATATAGACCAATTACAAACAATTTAATGTTAAAGTTAAGAACACAAACATAAAAAAATGCAATTCGTACAACAATGGCAATTGTAGAAAGCCCTTATACAATATGAAGCACTAAACATTGTATAGCATATCAAATTAAGATTAAGATTTTTATTTATGGAGTTGTTTTAAGTCTAAATTTTTGTCATATTTTTAGGATTCTCTTTTTCTGTGTACTTATGGAATGATTTTTGTATTTTATTGCACAATAACCCCAGCCTTAAACAATACAAAATGATCTTATATGTTTTTGAAAAAATATGTAAAATGATTTTCAATGTGTTTGAAACTTATCAGTACGTGTCCAAAGTTTATCTGTAACGTGTTCATAGCCATTTATGTATGAGGTCAAGCTTTTTTGACTATGTGCCTATGCCCACTTTTGGGAAACTATATCTGAAAAAAATGACATTTGTATATACAACAATATACATAATTTGCACTTTGATTTAACTTGTTCGTTTGCTCGAATTGTTATTATTTCTGTTTAAATGTCCTACAGATGATGCAAAGAAGACAACACACCTCCTTGAACTTGATGGAGCTAAGGAAAGGCTACATTTGTTTGAAGCAAACTTAACTGAAGAAAGATCATTTGATGCTGTGGTTGATGGTTGTGAAGGTGTCTTCCACACAGCATCTCCTGTTTTCCTTTCAGCCACTGACCCTCAGGTACATGGTGTGGTAGCCACATCTGTATAACACTTGAGGCAAATCAATTCCTTTGTTACCGTGACTTTCAAACTTCTTTATTCAGATACTGCCATTTCTAACTTATTTTCAATGTGTCATAGTGTATATGAAAGCGTCATTTCATTGTCTTTTACAATTTATATAAAAGCGTAGTTTTAACCCACACTTTTCATTGTTAAAGTGCGTATGACAAAACACACTATTCAAATTTCCAATTGAAATCGTGTTCTGCAAATACGCTTTTAGATCAAAAAGCGTAGGTTAAAACCATACATTGATATTTTGACAATGTTCGATTTGGAAATAAGTTAGAAATCACAGTGTTTGTTGAGAAAAAAGAATTTGAATAATATGCATCTCGACACCACAACCATTGTGACATCATCTGTTTGATACTAATGCAGTGCCTACATTTAGAGTCTTCAAAGTGGTCTTGTTACCACTTGAAATTGTTCTGATTGTTTTAGGTGGCAACACATGTAATGAATAACAGAGTGGAGAGTGGATAAGCATATGACAAGATCAAGGAATAAACTTTAACTCTAAGCCTATAAATTAGAAAGGGTATCAAGACTTTGCCTTGGAATAAGTTAATTTGGAAGCTAATGAAAATAGAAACATGAAGACTAGAGCTTTTTTCTTGAATTTATACTTTATATGCAAATATATATTTGAAAGTAGCGGAGATTCTACTTTCTTGATCTGGCTAGAAATTAGCTCCCTTGTATAAGAAGTGAAAACTAAATCTAATAAAACTGAAGTTCATATGCTTTATTCTTTAGAAGTAATGGGCACTGTATCATTCTCTTCGGTGGTCTTCCTCCCCTGCCCCTCCCCTTCTAGGGGGAGAGCAAGAAGATTTGACGTGGTTGAGCTATACTCTTTGTAGTTATGATTTATCGACTTCGTTCAATGACTCATAGCTATTCTTAGCTTAAAAGGAATGATAGAAATGTGAGAGGTCTACACTCATATCTATTTTATAGTGCCTTGAATTTCACTAGATTGGTTCAATACAGCTTGGTATGCACGGAAGTTTTTTTCTGATACAATGCCTTAGTGCTATGTGCTTACGTTTACATAATGTTGTTGGCTTTTATTCGCTTCTTATGAAAAATTGTATATAGAATGTCTGCTTATCATTTGCTTACCCTTTACAACATTTCAGGCAGAATTAATTGAGCCTGCTGTGAAGGGAACACTTAATGTTCTGACATCCTGTGCAAAAGTTTCATCTATCAAAAGGGTGGTAGTAACATCTTCAATAGCTTCGGTTAGAAACAATGGAAAACCTATAAACCCTGATGTTGTAGTTGATGAGACTTGGTTCTCAGATCCAGTATTTTGTCAGGAGTCAAAGGTTCGATCATAAATGTGCTTATGTCTTCAATATTTAAGGAATTAACAACATCCATCGAGTTCACTATTACTCTTGTATTTTGTTCTTTATTGCCACGAGAGATAAGTAGCAGACCTGTCATCCTATGCACGGTGGTGTGGAGTATGCATGGTTTTCTGTTGTTTGTATTTGCTTGTAAATCAATGGGTATACTTGGCATAAGTGTAATTTCTTTCAGTTCATGCAGTCATTACTTACCGAAAAAAAAAACATTTAACTGCATCATCTAGTGTTATACGAAGTCCATTAAGATAGTTTTTTTTAGTTTAAGGCCTAAAAGAGATCTTGAAATGTTAATTATTTTAGCATATAGATGGGAAAAGGTCACAAAAGCTGTTTTCTTTCAGAAGAAGTTAGAATTCGGACAGCAAAAACATTAAAGCTTATTTTGTAGTTACCTGTGATGTCATTTAAAAATATAGCTAGAGAGAAGTTAACTTGCTTTAATACCCTTCATTTTTTGCTAATTAAACTTTGGTTCATGTATAAGCTATGGTATATGCTATCAAAAACCTTGGCCGAGGAAGCTGCATGGAAATTTGCAAAACAGAATGGGATTGACTTGGTGACGATACATCCAGGCTATGTGACTGGTCCTCTCTTGCAGCCAACTCTCAATAGCTCTGCTGAGGGGATTCTGAACTTCATAAATCATGGTAAATTTTTCTATAGCAAATGAGGATGATGCATATGATAGTATATTTCTACTTGAAATGTTTTGATTCTTCATCTCAATTGTTACTAGCAACCGTCTAGGTAAAATACTGAGAGTTGTTGTGAACCGGATATGGTGAGTCTTTTCTATATTTCTGACAGGATTGGAAACATTGTATGGGCAATGACATTTAGGAAGAAGGCCCTAATTGATATATGGCTATGGGGTTCTCTTAGAGAGCAATTTATGTTTTACTTAACTAATCAGGTTACGAATAGAATCTAATCTAGTTTGGAAGGAAACTAATCATTCCTTTTCATGGCCGCCAGTACGAGGTTCTTGGAATTGTTTTTCTTCTGACAGTTGGTCATTGATATAGGATTTGGTTCCAGAAAGAATTGTGATGGGGAGAAAATCCTTCTGCAAGTTTTTTCTCTCAATTCATTCTGTCATTTGAAGTTTAAAGGTCAACCATCTTAATTTTTTCTTGTTTGGAAGAAGTCTAAATTCATTATATTCATTGTAAGTTTCAATTATTTTGTGAGACGCAGGAGATGTTATCTTCTTTGAAGTTGCTCATTCTTTCCCCCTTTTTTTTTTTGGTTCTAATGACATGCCTATTTCTTGAGGACAATGGCCCCCGAGGATTATTTCGCTTGCTGATTGTGAATTTGTATTATATTCCTTGGCATCATGATAAACTGAATTGGCAGGCTGCTATCAACATTATTCATAATTCAGTTCAACATGATCGAATCAAATATGTTAAAATTAATCGGCACTTCATTAAAGAGAAGTTAAACAAGGCATGATTTGCATGCCTTTTGTGAAGTCAGAATTAGTTAGCCAATATTTTTACAAAGGGGCTTAGTAGCAAGGTTTTCACCCTATTGTTTGCAAGTTGAGTATGAGAGATATCTATGCACCAACTCAAAAGGGACTGTTACGTTCTGTGTTATTTCTAGAATAAGGGTATTTTAGTATTTTGTGTTTATATATAAAGAGGATATAATTGTGTAACCTAACACACCCTACCCTATTGTGATAATCTTTTCTTTTCTCTCGCCCTCTCTCTAAACCCTAACAATTTTACAATTTAACCATAAATTATGTTTAGTAGCTTTCAAGCAACATACACATATTTTGTAGAACTCATACAAAACTGAAGTAAAAATTTTGGAGTACAATAATTTCCTTTTGTTTCCACGTTTTTTTAATCATGAGATAATGGCCAAATATTATTTTTCTACTTTTTTTTTTAATTCCAATGACTGTTGCATTGTTGCATATGCAAATCTCTTTTTCGTTCTTAGGTACATCTATACATGCAATTTTTTTGATACAAGCATTTAAGTTATATATGATTTAGGACAAGAAATGCTCTCTACTGGAATCTATTCATATGTTGATGTTAGAGATGTTGCATATGCACATGTTCAAGCATTGGAGATTGCTTCAGCTAATGGCAGATACTGTTTAGTTGAGACAGTGACATACTCTTCTGAAACTCGGAAGATATTGCACAAGCTTTACCCTACTCTCAACATTCCAAAAAAGTAAGTATTTAGTATTTCAAATGTCCTTAATACTAGATGACTGTGCTAATAATTGAAATAATTAAAGTTGACCACACGTTCAGAAAATGCGCATTATTCAAAACTAAAGTAGGCCACCCAACAATGTAAATTAGACTCATAATTAACTAGAGAACAATTATTATCTCTAATCAACATATGTTTACATGAAAGGGGTTAACTCTAAGCCTTTTTTATTTGAATTTCTATTGAAAATATTGACAAGAAGTACCATGTAATGTCATGCTTAAAATGCATGATTGATTTATTTCTTTCGGTATAGAAAAAAATGGATTTGTGGTACTTTTCCTTTTGATTTGCAATTAACGTTTCAAAAAATATTTATCGTAGTAATCAAAGATATATTGTATATATTATCTTTTGATGTCGACATTATTGCTTTAGCAAAGAAATTTTAATTGAATTTAATACTATTTTTTATGGCAGGTGTAAAAATGAAAAGTTGCTTGTCCCACCATTCCAAGTATCGAAGGAGAAGGCAAAAAGTTTGGGCATCGATTTCCTTCCTCTTGAAGTGAGCCTTAGGGACACCGTAGAAAGTTTAAAGGAGAAGAAATTTCTAAATTTTTGAATAATAATATAATACTGAGCAGAGCAATGCAAGTGCATAAGACGTTATGTTTTTCAAGGTTTTATGTTGTAAAATTTGCCACAATAATTGCAATGATATGCAACAAGTTGGAATATGTTTTGGTTTGTGCTTTTCATTTCTTTGCCTTAATATTGTATCTATGCAAAATCCTTCACATGGCACCTTCTCCTAAAAGATTTTAAGATTTTTGTTTTCCCCTCCCCTTATTAGTTAAATGCCTCAGAATGCATACTGAATTTTTTTTTTAAATTAACTTTTAAAATCTAAAGTGACGTTATAATGCATTTGCAGACCGAAAACTAATTGCCACCTAGCAGTTGTGGCATAATGCTATACTCTTGAAATTATAGTTCTGAATATTTATGTCTCTCAATTATTAATTCGAGTGCATGGTAACTTGAACTATTTATATTTATGACAGGGTTATTCAAAATCGGTACTATTTTGAATTTAAAAGGGCCCACATCTCAAAAGTGTTGGAATTAAATTTAACAATTACGAGAGAAATAAAATCAGAATCACATTTTGAGAGACAAATTATAATCAATCTCGAGGCCACCCCCGAACTACTCCAATGAAACCCTCCTATAATGAAACTCACACCTAAAATAAATTGAGGGTTCCTTGAAAGTCGGTATACCTAATTAAACTTATTTGACAAAAAATACATAGAACAAAATATTTTGAAAAAAAATACACAACTGAGATACAAAGACGTAAATGCCCATTTTATGGTCATTTAATTCAAAATCTCTTATCTTTAATGCACCTTGATTCATGTATGTTTGTTAAATGCACATTGATTCATGTGTGTCGTTAATACATATAAATAGGTATATGTGTGTGTGTGTATATATATTATTTTCAAATTATATTTAATGCAGCTTGATTCATGCATTTTTTTTTTTTTTGAAAAGTGGTTTTAATTTTAAATTAATTTAATATCCATAACAATAACAGTGTAACAAAAATAATGTAACAATAACAATATAACAAAAACAGTGTTCAGTAGTTTTGTGCATGTGGTAACAAATTAAAAACGGATATGGATTATTTTAAATGAAATTATATGAAACTATATATTTAAAAAAATGTAATAATACAATATTTTGTGTAAATAATTTATTACACTGTTATTGTTACATTATTACACTATTCAGATATTAAATTAATTTAAAAATAAAATCACTTTAAAAAAAACACATGAATCAAGGTGCATTAAATATAATTTGAAAACAAAATCACTTTAAAAATATATATATATATATATATATATATATATATATATATATATATATATATATAAACTAGGAGATGTTTAATGCACTATTTTTCAAAGAAAAAACACATAGATTAATAAAGGGTAAAAATGTCACAAAAAAATAAATAAAATTTAAATAATGTACTTAGATACAAATAAGTATCAAAATTAAGGATTTAATTATACAATATTTTTTTGTGTGTACTTTTTTACAATTAAGTCTAATTTGGTGTACTTGCTTCCAATTTTCCCATAAATTTACGTCCACTAGCCAACACCCATCCAGAGAGAGAGAGAGATCGGTGTATGTATATACATACACACACACATGACTAGATCCAATAGATGTCGCATCGTGGTTGACTGAATCGATCTTTGCTGCGTATTTATGGTTATTTGTTTTTTAGATCAAATGATACATGAATTTGTTGGGCTTTGCTTGTTTGATGATGGGGCATAGAAGACAGTCAGAGATGAGGTAGGGCTTGGGAGTTTCCCAATGCTAGTATGGGAGAGGCTGTTGGAGGTGGGTTTTGGTTTTGGGGTGCTGTCAGCATTGGGTATGGGGTGGGGGACCACTGGAGTAGGGGAAAGGGATTTGGGGGCATCGTTGGAGCTGCGGGTGGGGGATTGTCGGAGCAAGAGGTGGGTGTTGGGGGCACCGTCAAAGTAGGGGAAGCGGTTGGAGGCATCACTGGAGCTGGGAAAGGGGTTGGATTCAACGAGAAGATGTTGGGGGTATTTTAGCAATTTTGTATTTTCCATCCACTCTCTCAGTTAATTTAAGTCTAAAAAAAATTTAAGAGTCCATTTGGTATGGAGGATGAAAAATTAGAAGGAATATATTTTTCCTCATTATGTTTGATATGATGGTGGAAAATTGAAGGGATATATTTTCTTTTGGGTTCGTTTGTTTAGCTGGAGAATGATAGAAAATTCAAGAAAAATAAATTTTTTAAAATTTTCATGTGTTTGGTTAGCATGAAAAGAAAAATGATGGAAAAAATAATTTTCCTACATTCTTGAATTTTCTTACAAATAACCAAATTTTTTTTCTTACCAAAAATGCAAGAAAGTTATATTCTATAACTAACTTCCTACTTTACCCTTAATTTTCTTAAAATATTTTATTGGTTATTAATTTTAAAAAAATTTGGTATGAATTTGATTAATCATATAATTTGGACGAAAGACATTTGTATTAGTGATTATCTTAAGATTAAGTTTCGAGCCATTTTTTAGGAATTTTTTAACTTTCAATTATAATTACTTATTTTTTCCTTTTAAAACCGATTTAATATAATTAAGGATAATTTAGACAATTATAAAAAAATTCTTATAACTTTTCTTTCTTTTAAACAATAGAATAAAATTTTTCTGTAAATTTTTTATTCTAACCAAATACATGTATGAAAATATATTTTCTATCAGTTTCTTTTCTTTCACTTTACTTTTTATCATTATCACTTTCCATCATTTTTTTCTTCCTAACCAAACAAACCCAAAATTGGATGGAAAGGGAAAATATATATATCAAATTTACCATTATACCCTCACATCTAATTACATGAATAAGATTAAAGAAAATAAACCAAAATACATGATTTTTTTTTTATAAGTATATAATATTTAAACCCCCTAAAGTATATAAGTATATAATATTTAGACCATTTTTAAGTTTAAAATATTATATTTAGACAAAAAATACTCTAATCAAACATGAAATATTAAATATTTTAAATTTTACAACCAAAATTCATGTTCTATTGTATCATTTATTGAAATAAAATTTACTTATAAAGAAATTCTTAATTTGATTATTTAATGTGTATCCAACTAGGGATTATATGTATTTTTTTCATTGCGTACATTTAATTATTAAATCTTCCATTACATATACAAAAGCAAACTTAATAAGTTAAGTTCTAATTATATTATGCGGTAAATACTAAAAATTATATAATTAAAGAGAGTGGTGGGTAAAATAGTAAATTCTCAAAAAAAAACTCATCTTCCCTCCATTTTCAATCCATTTTTCACCCATTTTTGGGGTGGAAATGTTTTGTGGGCTCAAGGGAAAGCATTTCCATTCCATTTTTCATTCTCTCTCATTTTCCCTCCATACCAAACAATGAAAAGATTTTTCTTCCATCCCACTTTTCTTCCTTCATTTTTCATCCTTCCTATTGTCCCTCCAACCAAACAGGGGGTAAGAGACCAAATTATCGAATTTGAAATCAGAGAGAGTCAATCACAATATTATCCAAACTTGGAGGGGACATTTTATAATTAACACTAAAACATAATAAACATTACAAATAGAGATAGAAGAGCTTAACTATATCAATTTATATTGAAGGATGATAAATCGATGCATTACTCAATAAATATTTCATTGAACATGTCTTACTTTTTATTTATTCTTAGAGTACAATCAATTTTTTTTTGCTTTTGCTTAATTATTCTATGGATTAGTAAATATAAATTAAGGCATTAATATCAATTATAATTGTAGTATTAATCAACTTTCTAATTCAAATCTGTAAACTCCAAAAAATAAAAGGAATCATAAATAAACATTACTATTGTCTTATTAAATTAAATGACACAGCACAAACCTAGACACATGAATCCAATGGGTTAATTTCTTTTTAATTTGGAGCTTTTCAAAAAGATAACATGAGACCTTCCTTTTCCCAATCACTAAATATTAAATGTCAAACCCCACATATTACATTGTCATTGCTTACGTCACAATGATCAAGCTGTTAGAAACATCAGAAAATAGTGATGAAATGTTATGATCGATAATGCATATTCTTAATAATTGTAATTTCACCTTTAAAAAATATAATTTATCCTAAAAAAAATAATAACCTTTAGAAGTTGTAACTTCTATGATCAATCATGTCTTTTCCAGTTATAATTTTTATCTCAAAAAATTATAAATTTTAATACTTTATTAAAATTGATACCGTAGTCATCCTTTTTTTTTTTTGTTCCTTGAAAATGGATATGCAAATAGACCACTTCACATATTCACCAGTGAGTATTGTCCCTCAGCACCACACAACTATCTGTAGAGGACCTCATCTCACCTACGTCAGGACAAAAGTTAAGGTCTCATCATGTGCTATGAGCGATGGAAAATAAGTTTAATTCCAACGAGTTATCATAACTATTAAAACTCGAACCTAAGTAGTAAGCGAGAAAATCCGAAATGCTGTAGTCTTCCTCTAGTGATCATATTACCTCCAATGTCTCGCCAATATAAATTTAGTTGGGGAAAACATCAATAACTTCTCCGTCGAAAAATAAGTCGGTCCTATCAAATTTGTAATTGAACAGTGAAGTCATTTTTTTTTTCTTTTTAATAATTAGACCCAAAGAAGTTCTAATTCTTAACATATTCCACTTTCACCCTTTTTAGTGTTAATTAAAAAACTGTCATTGTTCTCTCTTACACTCAAAGGGATGGTTTTTTCCCCTTTTGCCATTGAACCTAAGTCGTTTTTATGTTTTTTTTTTGTTTGAATTGGATCATATCCAATTTGTCCTTGAAACTCATTTAGTAAATATGTCAACAAGGATTCATTTTCACATTATGTTTTTCTATTTCAATTATCCAATTATCATGTTATTAATTTAGTTGGTCCCTAAATTTTATCTCGAATTTTAATTTAGTCCATAAACTTTCAATTTTCTTAATTAAGTCTTTTCATTTATTTTCACCGTTAGATCAAAATGAAAATATCTGATTAATGCTTGAATTGATTAAAATAGGCTAGTTTCAAATAAAATAAATGGAATGACTTAATTAAGTCAAACTTAATAATTGAATGACTAAATTGAAATAATTAAATATTCAAGGACCAAATTAGAACCTGAGATAAAGTTTAAAGACTAATTATATTATTTACCCCTAATTAATTGTTTATGAATGTAAAGAATCTTTATTTGGGTAAGTGAATATAATGAATTTTATAAAATAAATTGTTCCAATTTTCAAAGAAGTCCAGCAAGGCTGGCGTATCCGCTTACCAAATTCGCAGGTCCATGAAGACCATAAGTTGTCATGATCATATATTATGGCTATCTTAATTTAATTTGCGTTTATTTTAATTTAACAGTATAAAATTTATTATAATTTTTTTTACTCACATTTTATCTTTTCTATATGACTTTTAATGTCAAATAATTCAACTAACCCACCTTTTTTTTTTTTTTTGGTTCAATGTTTAAGAGTGTTCGAGCTAATTTACGTACAACTCGACTAATTCTCTCTCTCATTTCAGTTAAAGTTAGATCATCCTGACTGAGACTAGAGTATTCGGGAGGGAATAAATCCGTCACATGGTTTGACTCTAAGTGATTATCGAGATGCGAACTCAAGTTATGTAAATTTACAACTCGTCTCTATCACTTTTTTAGTTATTCATTAGGGTTACTAGCACACATTTTAATATAAAAAAATCTCATTAATTAACATATCTCTCTCTTCTATTCGTCTTTTGTTTTTTCCACCTAAACTTTAAATTTAGATATATAATTAAGGAAAAATTTCAGTTACACTTTTATTAGTTTATTATATCTTCAAGAACACCCTTTCTATTATCCAAAGCATTACTGATACTCCTTTTAGTTTATATTTAAACATTACTGACACTCTCTGTCTTTAAGCCACAGTTTTTAACAAAAAAATTCATCTAAAATACAAAAAATTACCCCTACATAAACCTATACAATTTTTTTTATATAAAAGTTGATTAAAATTTAGGTCAATTAAAATTTATTTTTCTATATATTAAAATTAGAGTTGATTAAAATTTATTTTTTTTCATATTAAAATTTGATTTGAACTAATTAAATTTTATTTTTTTACATATTAAAAAGCGAGCCAATTAAAATTTTTTTAAGTATTAACATTCGAATCGATTTGAGCTCTACCTGAGTTGCTATCGCTTATTAAAATTCGATTTAAATAGATTAAAATTTATATTTTTTTATTCATTAAAATCCATGTTAATAAAAATAAATTTTAATCGGCTCAAATTTTAATATGTGAAAAAATATAATTTTTAATCAACTCAAATTTTAATACGTAAAAAATGAATTTTAATACATAAAAAAATTGAAAAAATTAGAGAAAGTCTTATTGAAAATATACATATTTAGAGGAGGTGTAGATGTGATTTTTCCTAAAATATATCATAGACAATTTAATAAAATTATATTGTAATTAACATCTTTAATCTGATGGAGTAAACTAGAAAGAGTGTGATTAAAATTTTTTCTATAATTAAAAATAAAGTATTAATTAAAATAAAAATAATTGAATATTCAATTATTTGTAGTGAAGACCCTTATTGCTGCTAGTCTTTATAAATTAATAAATACGACCACCCACCTTTCAAATGCTCACCCCACTCGGTCACCAGTTACGGTAATAATTAGTATCTTCAGCTTAGGAGAGAGAATGAGCGGAACAGGGAGGGTGGTGTGCGTGACCGGGGCTTCTGGCTACGTAGCATCATGGCTAGTGAAGATGTTGCTTGAGCGTGGTTACACCATCAAGGCCACCGTTCGGAAACTCGGTCAGCTCTCTCTGTCTCATCGCCTTTACCGTTGTTATTCTCTGTATGTAGCACATATTGTTTGGAGTCTTCTTTGTTTCCTATTCCTTTCTGTTGGTTGGTTTATCGTACAATCCCCTATTAAACGGGTCAAAAGACGAACATTCTCTGGCTTCAATGTTACACTTTTGAAAGCTGAGTCAAGTTTGGAGAGGACAACAAATGAGGAAAGACTAAGGAATTTAATACTAATTCTTGGGCCGGCCCAATCAGAAGGCTGGTAAAGTCTAGGCTTTTAAGTCTCACTTCTAAAAAAATCCCAAAAACAAAAAAAATAATAATAATTAGAGTTTTTTTTTTGTTTGATTAAAATCTTACTTAAGGGCGATTACGTCATAAGAAAGATTAACCGAATTAAGAGATATTATCAATTGAAAAATATAGGGTAGCAAAACTTAATTAGTACTTTTGTAACTCAAAAAGTAAAAAAAAAAAATTAATTTTTAATAAAAAGTTTAATACCAAAAATATAAAGACCTCAATTAGAAATACCACTTTAGGCCTTAAACTGCCTTGAGCCGCCCCCGACTAATTCAGCACTTGATTATTCATTTAGGCTAGTCATGCCATTTTTGAACTATTTTAACCCTCAAGCAGCACCACTCTTAGGCAATTCTAAGTCCTGAACACTAATAGTTAATGCGGGGATAATGATTCTATTTTTCTCAATTCTATTTTGACAAAATTTATTGACTAAATCTATTATTATCTTTGGATTAACGACAAGTTTCAATTCAGGGTTACAAGCTCGTATTAATTTTTTTTTAATGGGTAAATAAAGAAAACAGGTTTGTATTTATTTATATAGAGGCCAATTATACAAAAGTAAAACCATAGACCAATTGCAAACAATTTAATGTTAAAGTCAAGAATACAAACATAAAAAAACATAAATTCGTACAAAAATGGCAATTGTAGAAAGTCGTCACATTACCAAAAAAAGTTGTCCCTCTGTCTCCCAATCCCTTCCCTCGATTTCATAAACTGGGAAGTATTAGTTATATTATCAAACTAAGATTTTTATATAGAGAGTTGTTTTAAGCCGAAATTTTTTTCATATTTTTAGGATTTTCTTTTTCTATGTACTTATGGAATGATTTTTGTATTTTATTACACAATAACCTCAATTTTAAAAAACACAAAATGATCTTATATTTTTTTGAAAAAAAATATGTAAAATTATTGCAATGTGTGCAAAACTTATCGGTATGTGTCCAAAGTTTATCCATAATGTGTTCATAGTCATTTATGTATGCAGGCAAGCTTTTTGACTATGTGCCTTTGCCCACTTTCAGGAAAATATATCTGAAAAAGATATGACATATGTATATACAACAATATACATTATTTTTTAGAAAAATTGGTGGCTGGCCTGTGATCCACCTGGCTTCCACATAACTCTGGCCATGGTTTAAATATTTGAATGAACTTATGTTAGCTCATATTTTCTGTACGATGAAGTCAGCTTGGCATGCCACAGCATAGCTTTATTTCTAGATGGCTGCGGTTCACTCCAGTAGTTCTGATTTGCAAATTTTGCATTTACAATTTAACACGATCGTTTATTCTAATTGTCAGTATTTCCATTTAAATGTACTACAGATGATCCGAAGAAAACAGCACACCTGCTGGAATTTGATGGAGCTAAGGAAAGGCTACATTTCTTTGAAGCAAACTTAACTGAAGAAGGATCATTTGATGCTGCGGTTGATGGTTGTGAAGGTGTCTTCCACACAGCCTCTCCTGTTTTCGTTTCAGCCACTGACCCTCAGGTAAATCCTTGAACTTCTACTGTTCTATGGTTATTTTGGTGTGGTAGCTGCATCTGTATAGCCCTTATGGAAAATCAATTCCTTTGGTACCTTGATTTTGACACCTATTTATTCAAATACTGCGATTTCTAATTTATTTTCAATCTATCATAGTTTATATGAAAGCATGATTTCATTATCTTTTGTAATTTATATGAAAGTTTACTTTTAACCCACACTTTTCATTGTAAAAGTTTGTATGACAAAACAGACTATTCAAATTTGCAATTGAAAGGGTGTTATGCAAATATGCTTTTACATCAAAAAGTGTAGGTTAGAATCACGCTTTGATATTGACAATGTTAGATTAGGAAATAAGTTAGAAATCAGTGTTTGTTAAGGAAATAGGACTTTAAATACATATGCATCTCAACACGACAACCATTGTGACATCATCTGTTTGACGTTAATACAGTGCCTAGATTTAGAGTCTTTAAACCCATACCTGATAGCTGCATAGTGCATTGTAGTTTGTATAATGTTAGCCACCATTCTACATTCTCGTAATTTCTTGTGTGCTTGCTGGTCTTGTTATCACTGGAAATTATTCTGATCGTCTCATGTGGCACCACATGTAATGAAATAACAGAGTGGAGAACGAATAAGCATATGACAAGATCAAGCACTAAAATTTAGCTATAAGCCTATAAGTCATAATGGTATCAAGACTTTGCCTTGAAATAAGTTAATTTGGAAGCTAAAGAAAATAGAAACATGAAAACGAAAGCGTATTTCTTGAATTTAAAACTTTATATGCAAAATCTTGATGAGAAAATATATATCTGAAAGTAGTGGAGATTCAACTGTCTAAAGAAGTGAAAACTAAATCTAGTAAAACTGAAGTTCAGATGCTTTATTCTTTAGAAGTACAGGGCACTGTATCATTCTCTGGGTGGTCGTCCTCCCCTGCTCCTCCCATTCTTAGGGGAGAGCGAGACAATTTGAGGTGCTTGAGCTATGCTCTTTGTACATGTGATTTATCATATTAGTTTAATAACTCATAGCAGTTCTTAGCTTAAAACGAATGATAGAAATGTGAGAGGTCCACGCTCATATCTATTTTATAGCTCCTTGAATTTAACTAGATTGGTTGCAGCCAATAATCTTACCAATTCAAGAATACATGTCAAGATCATGTTTTGTTGCTAGCTTATTTTCAAGAAAAATGTTGAATCAAAGTAACCAATGCAGGAAAGTTTTTTCCCAATAGAATGCCTTAGTGCTATTTTGTGCTTACCTTTACATAATGATGTTGGCTTTTATTCACTTCTTTTGAAAAAACTGTATATAGAAAGGACTGCTTATCATTGATTACCATTTACCACGTTTCAGGCAGAATTAATTGAGCCTGCTGTGAAGGGAACACTTAATGTGCTGACATCCTGTGCAAAAGTTTCATCTATCAAAAGGGTGGTACTAACATCTTCAATGGCTTCGGTTAGAACCAATGGAAAACCCCTAAACCCCGATGTTGTAGTTGATGAGACATGGTTCTCAGATCCAGTATTTTGTCAGGAATCAAAGGTTGGTAAATTAGGTAATGTCTTCAAAATGTCAGTAATTAAGTGATGCAGTGCAGAAGCAACATCCATTGAGTTCCCCATGACTCGTGTATTTCTTTCTTTGTTGCCATGGCTATAGAAATATGTTACTTGTCCATGAAAGATAAGTAGAAGACATGTCATCCTATGCACTGTGGTGTGGAGTATGCATGATTTTCTGTTGTTTGTTTTTGCTTGTAAATCAATGGGGATGCTTGGTATGCATGTAATTTCTTTCGGTTAATGCATTCATTACTTGCCGAAAAAAAATTTGACTGCATCATCCAGTGTTATACGAAGTCCATTAAGATAGTTCTTTTTAGTTATAAGGCCTAAAAGAGATCTTGGAATTTTAATTATTTTAGCATATAGATGGGAAAAGGCAAAGGCTGTTTTCTTTCAGAAGAAGTTCAAATTCAGACAGCAAAAACATTGAAGCTTATTTTATAGTTGCCTGTGTTGTCATTTAACAATATAGCTGGAAAGAGTTAACTTGCTTTAATACCCTTCATTTTTTATAATTAAACTTTGGTTCATGTATCAGTTGTGGTATAGGCTATCGAAAACCTTGGCTGAGGAAGCTGCATGGAAATTTGCAAAACAGAATGGGATTGATTTGGTGACAATACATCCTGGCTATGTGACTGGTCCTCTCTTGCAGCCAACTCTCAATATCTCTGCTGAGGGGATTCTGAACTTCATAAATCATGGTATGCTTTTTCTGTAGCAAATGAGGATGATGCATATGACAGTATATTTCTACTTGAAATGTTTTGATCCTTCATCTCAATTGTTACTAGCAACTGTCTAGGTAAAATATTGAGAGTTATTGTGAACAGGATACGGTGAGCCTTTTCTATATATCTGGCATCCTGGCAGGATTAGAAACATTGTATGGACAACGACATTTAGGAATCAGGCCCTAATTGATATATGGTTATCGGGATCTCTTAGAAATTGTTTTTTCTGACAGTTTGTCATTAATATAGCATTTCGTTCCAGAAAGAATTGTGATGGGAAGATAATCCTTCTGAAAATTCTTTGTCATCCAATTTGTTCTTGTTTTAAGCTGTCTAAATTCATTATTCATTACGAGATTCAATTATTTTGTGAGATGCAGAAGATGTTATCTTCTCTGAAGTTGCGCATTGTTTCCTCTTCTCCTTTTCTTTTTTTGGTTCTGATGACATGCCTATTTCTTGAGGACAATGGCCCTTGAGGATAATTTCGCTTACTGATTGTGCATTTGTATTATATTCCTTGGCATTCTGAGAAATTGACTTGGAAGATCGCTATCAATATTACTCATAATTCAGTTCAATATGAAAGAACCAAACATGTTGAAATTGATATTTTGTTTCATTAAACAGAAGTTAAATAAGGACTTGATTTGCATGTCTTTTGTGAAATCAGAGAATTAGTTAGCTGATATTTTCACAAATGGCCTTAGCAAGTTTAGCATGGGGAATATCTATGCACCATCTTGAGTGGAAGTGTTACATTGTGCCTTATTTCTAAAATAAGGGTATTTGAGTATTTTGTCTATAATTAAATAGGGTGTAGTTGTCTAACCTAATACACTACCCTATTCTGACAATCTTTTATTTTTCTTTTTTTTCCTCTCTCCCTAAACCCTAACAGCTTTACAACTTATCTGTAAAATATGTTTAGTAGCTTTCAAGCGATATATATACACACACACATATATTGTAGATCTCATTCAAACTTGAAGCAAAATTTTTGGAATAGAATAATTTCCTTTAGTTCCCACTTGTTTTAACATGAGATAATGTTGAAATATTGTTATTCTAGTTGCTTAATTATCTTCAAGTACAAGCAAAAGCACTCTTTTTTTTTTTTTTTTTTATAATTCCAAGGATAGTGTTACACTGTTGTATATGCAAATCTCTTCTTCTTTCTTAGATACATCTGCGCATGTAATCCTTTTGATATGAGCATTTATGTTATGTATGATGCAGGACAGGAAATGATCTCTACTAGAATCTATGGATATGTTGATGTTAGAGATGTTGCATATGCACATGTTCAAGCATTGGAGATTGCTTCAGCTAAAGGCAGATACTGTTTAGTCGAGACAGTGACACACTCTTCCGAAACTCGAAAGATATTACACAAACTTTTCCCTACCCTCAACCTTCCAAAAAAGTATGTGGTTAGTATTTGAAATGTCCTTCATACTAGATGAGCTAATAACTGAAATAACTAAAGTTGACCACACGTTCAACAAAATCCACATTATGCTACATTTTTTATATTTTGTTGGTTTCTCACTCCCTCTCTCTCTCTCTCTCTCTCTCTCTTACATTATACAAGAAATTTTAAATGTAATTCTTCTAGTAAAATTTTATATCTCTGAATAATATTATAATTATGGCCCATTGTTGGGGTAAACTCATTCATATTATCCACTATTATTACGTTTCGATTATGTTAACCACAAAATATGTTAGGTGGATCAAAGAGTTCCATGATGGAGGGAAGTTGTCTGATGACCCATATAATAAAAGTAGCTAAAGAGTTTAAGTTTAGGACATAACTACTTATGAAAGAATTTCCTTACCTTTATGCCTTTAGGTTATGTAAGGTAATTAAAATGTCCTATAAAATACAGACGAAGGGAAAAGAACTAAGGGACAACAATTATTCAAAACTAGAGGAGGCCACTCAACAATGTATATTAGGCTTGTAATTAACTAGAGAACATTTATAATCTCGGAAACACCATATGATTACATGAAAGGGGTTAACTCTAAACCTTTTTTAATTGAATTTCTATTGACTAGAGGTACCAGCTCATTTCATGCTTAAAATGCATAATTGATTTATTTCTTTAGTTACAAAAAAAATGGATTTTTGGAACTTTTTCATATTGACTTGCAATTTACAATTCAAAAAATATTTATTTAAGTAATTGAAAATATATTGTATGTTTATCGTTTAAAGTCTACATTATCTCTTTTTAGCAAAGGAATTTAATTGAAATTTCATACTTTTTTTTTATGGCAGGTGTAAAGATGAAAAACATGTTGTCCCACCATACCAGGTATCCAAGGAGAGGGCAAAAAGTTTGGGCATCGATTTCCTTCCTCTCGAGGTGAGCCTTAGGGACACCGTGGAAAGCTTGAAGGAGAAGAAATTTTTGAGTTTCTAAATCATAGTATAGTACCAAGCAATACAAATAAGTATAATGTTGTGTTTTTTAAGGATTTTATCTTGTAAAATTGGCCAGAATAACTGCAGTGATATGCGACTACTTGGAATATGTTTGGTTTGTGTTTTTCATTTATTTGCCTTAATAATATTGTACCTGTGCAAAGTCCTTCACATGGCACCAAAAAGAAAAGAAAATTAGTGGATGGCACTTTAATATTGTACCTGTGCAAATCAGACTTATAGGTCTATTCGTGATAGTTAATTTACCGGTTCAAATCTGCTATCTCGTAGTTATAATAATAATAATAATAATAATTTTTTTAAAAAAAAGTCTACTGCCTCCACAGAAGAAAGCTCCATAACTCTTATGGTTTGATCAGTTTATTATTACTTTTAACTTAAAAAACAAGGACAACTAATTATACAATTAACGTGTTTATCTCATTCAAGTGGCCAAACGAAATTTATTGTTTATGCTTTAAGTATGAATGCAAATTCAACCAAGAAATACTGATCAAATTTCCAAGCTTGTAAAGCATACAATTCAATTCAATTCAAATAATAGCCATCGATAAGCACAATGACTTATAGTGGTTCACCCACTCTAGACCCATAATTTATGACACAACATGAAAACACGACTTAAAATCGATACGAAATTAGTGGGTTAGGGTTAACCATTTATTGACACGAAACTGTATATGACACGACCTGTTAATACGAATAATAAATGAGTTGGATTAATTTCAAACAAAAACAACACGAAATTGACACGACTAACACGTTTGAGTAGTATTATAAGAATAAAACGCTAATTTTTATTATATTTTATCAACTAGTAACTTAATTCTTGTACAAAAAAACATATTTTTATTATTATATTTATTAAGCTAATTTTTAGTTTATAGAAAAAGTATGGATATAAGTTTGATTAAGTGACAATGAAATTTTAAATATAAATTTGAGCATTAAATTTTTTATTCATGAGTTATATTGGTTAATACGAATATGACACGAAAATAAATAGGTCGACACGATTAGTTAAATGAGTTGGATTAATGTTAATTAATGCTCCACACAAAACCAAAATAACATGACCAGACCCGATTACCACCCCTACCCGCATCCAGTCTTCTCAACCTCCATGGTTAGATTTATCATCAACCCTAATCAAACTGCCTTTATTCCGGGGAGGAACATAGCCGACAACATTAGTGGATATCATGAGGGCTTTCGATACAGTCAATTGGGGGCTTCTTTAATCAACCTTTGTTGGCAGACGCCAAGCTACCAACCTCTCATTTGGTTTATGCAAGTCATTCCTAAATGAGTTTCATATTTTGGCTTGCAATGAGAGGCTGATATATAAATTAAGCACCAAGGACAGGACTCGGGAGTTTTTGCTTTAGGTATTA